>CANSNZ010001153.1:177500-458554 GCA_947646795.1 Beta lomatogona
TCCAAATATATATACATACAGAGGTGAGTAAATTAAACTCCTAAACCTTTTTTTTGTATAAAATTCTTATTTTTAGAATTAAGTTTATGACATTTTATTTCCTAATATAGGAGTATATTTCCGTTAAAAAGCAGGATTTGAAAAGATCAAGACTTAATTGTTTAGCCTCAAATTGAGTTACTGACTGCACCACAGGTTTGGAGTCCTGTCTCTCTCTCTCTCTCTATTATCTGCCATGAACTAGTTAGTGGTTGTAATTATCATTTCTTTTGTATACTTTTTTTCCCTTACCCTTTTCTTTTTCTTGATTAAGTATAAAAATGGTACTTCTTTTTTAGATGTTTGATCATAGTTTTTGATATTCTCAAGCATGGTTATTTCCTTCACTGTTTTAATATAGCTAAGATATGTTTTTAATATTTAAGCTGGCTTCAATTTAAAACTATAAATTACACACTAAATTTAAAAGAACTAGCTAGCTTATATTCCCCTCAAAAAAAAAAAAAAAGCTAGCTTATATGCTAGGATTATAGGATGTAATCCTAAATTTTTTCTTGCATAGATTGACAATCACAAAATTAGTTTTATTCATTTTAATTACTTTAAAAGGACTTAAAAGTTGGATATCTCAAAAGGCCAAAAACAAGAGAGCTCAGATGCCTCAATTATTAGCAGGGTGATCTTGAGCACACCCCTCTTAAGAGAAAGTAGAGGTAAGGTGTTTGGATTTTAAACAAGATACAAGTGCATCTGGTGTAGGTCTAATATTATAGTAATACTGTTGTTACATAGTTCTACTTCATGAGTTGATTAGATATAATGTTTATAATAGAAGTAGAATGAACTTTGTTAAAAGTAATGAGCTTGATTAGGTCCAACTTAAAGCTTGTGAACGGGAGTACTTCACCAAACACAACTTATATTTCTTTCGTTTAGGGGTTGCAAAATTATTAATAATCATGTCGATCAGATGATGTAAGAAAGTGAAAGTAAAATCAAAAATTATATGTACACATACAATATATATTAGCACAAAAATTTTACGCATAATATATAATAATACTCAATCGATAATGATCATTCTTCTTAATTCAACCTACATAAATGTGTTAGTTAATATTATTTAGAGTTGACAATGCTAACTCGACTCAGATCCATATGAGAATTCACACCCAATCTGATTTCACCTCAATACAAGCTTTTACAAATGATTAAAACCTATTGTGCAATAGTCTTAGATGATCCTAAATCAAACTTCTGTTTTGTTTAAGGTATATACTTATTGAAAATCTCACCAAAAAGTGTAGTTTGTCTCATCTGGAGTCATTTTTTGTTGCATTTGAAAACCGATGGGCGGGTCGAAATTAGGTTCTTGCAGATTCCCAAGCAAAATATAAAATGGCTTACGTCACAACAATTAACAATGAGTGGGCTAGACTTTGGATAATGGATGATGGAGCATATTTTCATATGCAGTGTTTTGTTGTTGAGATTCCTGTTTATAATTATCAAAAAGGACGAGTTGGACAACAAAAGAAAGAAAAAGAAAACAAAAGTCCAAGTTTTCTTAGAAATTTCTGGATCTGTATGAATGTGACTACATAAGAGAATGGGGCTTTTATCACTTATGTATAGCCTCAGGTAGTACAACCTATGTGCCACATTCCTTCTAATTCCTGACTAACATTATTATTTTATTATTTTATTACCAACAGCCATAGGCAATAGTTTAATTCATTTGTTCTTCCAACATTTAAATACTCCTTCCGTCCCAAAATATAGTTTTTATTTCCCTTTTTTCACGGTAATTTATGCAAGTAGAATCTAAGAGGGATAGTAAATATTTTTTGTTTATTTAAATAAATATTGTATGGGAAAAGATGATTTTAGGAGAGAGAATGGAGAATAATTGGCGAAATAGCATTAATTGTAACATTTGGGTTACCAATGATGTATTGGCTAGTGGTTAAGATTGAGGTGCTGTGAACAATAGATCACAGGTTCGAATCCCCCTTCTCCTGTTTTGTACTTTGTACTGCCTTCGTGGCTCATATGGATCAAAAAAAAAATTGTAACACTTGGGTTGAATAAACAAAGCAAAAAACAAAATTCAAGAAGCAAATAAATGATATGACACGGTTTTTCTAGACAAATTACGGAAAAATGAGGAACTAAGTATGGAAATGAAAACTATATTTTGGGACACCCAAAATAAAAATGTGAACTATATTTTGAGACGGAGGGAGTACTACAGAGTGATTTTTGTATGACTAAGATTTTCACAACTCCAGTGCAGGCATCTATTGCATATTAAATTCTGTGTAAGACCTAACTTTTTCTATCTTATGCGTTAGCTAGTTGAAATTTAGCTAAGTAGCTAGAGCTTTGTTTTGTTTTCATATGGGCTTCACTTCCAATATCTTTCATCTCAATACTTTACAGTTTTGAGTTTTTCTCATCCCCTACGTAAGTTGCCTATATACCTCCTCTGTTTTCTTATTTACCATTAAATTTTTATAATTATATATTTGTGAAAATAATAAAAAGTTAAACTCTTGTAAATATATATTAAGATAAATCCAATAAACACCTTACATTATAAAATTATATTGTATACTATTCACAAATTTTTAGTCTAACTAAGTACATAAATAGGGCTAAAGTTTAAACGATGCAAGTAAAAAACGGAGGAAGTATATATTTGTGATTTACTCCGTAAGTAATTGATGGAATTATTGTTAAAATTTAGCTCTTAATTAATTTTAGAGTATAATGTTCGGATCCTAATCATATATATAATTTATTAGAAGTGAACTTGATTTTTCTAAACTTATTGAAACTTCATTTGAACTCATCAAATTTGATTGAAACCTATTGAAACTTATTTTATAAGTTGTACCTCACTTATTAAAACTTTTTGAAACTTATTCAAAATCATTAGAGCTAAATTGAACTTTTAAACAAAGAAAATGCAACCCAGTCAAATGTAACCCAAGTCTGAGTGACTGGGGCAATCTGGCTAAATTGTACTCTCTCCGTCCTTTATATTATGGTGCATGTGGGTTTGACACAATTAATTTTTCTATATTTGATTAAGTGGAGTAGTAAGCTAAATTTTTGCCTCATGAGTTTAATGGGGATCTTTTCGTGTACTTTGTTTAAGACTCTTCTCTCCTATCTCATGTTTTACTAACTAATATATTTGTCTCGTATTAATCAATACAGTTTCACCAACACTATCCACATAATTAACCTAATTTGAGTACATTTTCCAACTATTATACAAAGACAAATTTCAATTTATAAGTGTCGTTGGATTTGCCTTTTTGTCTACTTTCACTATATCATCACTTTATAGTTTTTGCTAAGTAATAAATTATTACTTATTTACTCCCTTTGTTTTCTTTTGTTGTTCCTATTTGGAATCTTTTTGTGAAAGGAAATTGGTCAAAGTAGGAAGAACTTTCGAAAATTGATAAAGTAATAGTAAAACTGTATCAATTAATATATGGGACGGATGGAGTAAAATTTAACCAAACAGAGTTTTTCATCTGAACTCCCTTAGTTTCTTTTTTCTTGCCTCGCATTTCTTTTTGGTATGTATGTCTGCAAAATATTACCGCATACTAAAATGATTATAAGATAGCACCACTTTATCCTCACATTCATTATATTTGGTCCTAATTTTAGTGTTTTATCAACTTCGTCCAATCCAACCCAACAGTAATAACATAACCAACTCACAATGCAACAAACAATTGAGGATGGGAAGAGTATCTCCGTCTCTTGAAATTAATGAGCTTGTACATGTATATGCGCTATAGCTACCTTCTTTTTAGGCACCAATTACAATAACGTTTTATAAAAGATCATCTACCTTTTTCTACACTTAAAGACTTTCGCACAATCTTTATTCCTATATATTTTCTTAATAATGATCACAAAAAATGATGGTCCGTCCTCCAACTTACATAAATTAGAGTTTGTCAAAAATACATCAAAACGGATCTCTATTTATAGATCAATCTCGAAAAATTAGAGATGTTGGTACTTTTTTTTTTGCTTTGTATTTTTTAGGGAAATTCCCACCGGTAGGCTCTTGTTCTTGAGAATTCCTAATGGTAGATTCAACTTTTTTCCTTCCCATTGCTAGGCCCCAATTTTCTTAAGTTACACAAATGTAGCACTAATGAGGCTTAAATGTTAATTTCACGTTTAATTTTAATACTTATGTTGAAATTTCCTAAGCCCTACTAACAATGATTTATTTAGGTCAAAGAGTAGGTCAATATTAATCTTTATGATGAATGGCGGGCTGCGCTTGTCGTGAACGCCACCCGGCCAAAGATAAAATTTCTCCTACTCTCTTTTACACTAAGGTAGTATAAGGGAAGTAAGGTTCGTATCCACAGGGAAACGGGGACGAGTTCTATACTTAGCGTGCGTTAGTACCTAGAAGACTCTTAACGGTCGAGAAACCTAATAATAACAAAAGGGGGGGTTTCAAAGAGTTGTTATTAGACTACAACTAACTAACATATAAATAAGATGAGAAATCAATATAGGAAGATCTTGAATCCGATTAACATGCACTTCAATTCATTATCGATCATTGAACCTCGACTCTATTCATTTCCATTATTATCTATTGTTGAGAATTAATCTCGCATTCTCCTTATTCTTAGTTGAATAGCACGATCAGCGTGACTATAAAACCCTAACTAAAGGATAACCTAGTCCGATAGCGTCTAAGTTCAATCCGATAGCAGCAATAAACACGAGAGAACCAATAGACCCGCTAACGTCATACAAGCGATAAACATTTAACAGTTGATTCAATTTCCCCAAGAAATAACCAAGACGATCTCGCATCTAAGTTACTCCCTAGTTTGCTACTAATTGATAAAAGAATAAAACAATCCGATTCTATTCTTAAATCTAGCATTAGATTAATTACACAATCAAACTAGTAATATTCCTAGTATAATCATGCAAAAACCATTGAAAGCAAGCATAGAAATTAAACCATAATCAAAGAAAATAAATAGAGAGGAAAGATCTCACAATAATGCTTGAAGCTCCATATTAATCTCGTTCAAGAACGGTTCAAGCTACCATCGGCATAGCAATAGCCAATCCCATAATTGAAATCTACGAAGACTAAACTCGAAAACAAAAACTAAAAAGAGAAGAGAAGAAGAGAAGAATGGAGTGTTGGATATTCTCTCTCCTCAAATGTGTGTGTTTTAGGTCCAAAAACAAAGTTTAGTATTTATACTAAGGCTCAAAAGTCGGCCGACATTTAGACCGCCATAGGAGTCGCGAGGTGCGGTACGTGTCGCACCGTGCGATGATCTCCCGCCTTCGCAACGAGCTGAAGAATTGGGCCAAACCACGCAGGTCGCACCGTGCGAGAATCCTCGCGAGGTGCGAGCAAGGCAGGTCGCGAGGTGCGACCATGCTCGCGAGGTGCGAGCTGCCTTGCTGGGCTGCGATGGGCGAGCGATGGGCGAGCGATGGGCTAGCTTGCTGCTGGCGTGCGATGGGCCGGAGCCGGGCGATGCTTCTTCTTGGGCGTGCGATGGGCCGGAGCCGGGCGATGCTTGCCGCTGGGTGTGCGATGGTTCGATGGGCGAGCTTGGGCCGGGTTGGCGATGATGCTTAGGCTTGCGGTGATCACGAGAGCTTGGCTCGGATCAAATGCACTTCACCTTGGAAGCTCGGGATACATGACGTTAACACAAATTATCTCGCAAAGCTCCGAACTTCCGCTAAGAGCTAAATAAGACACGAATGTTAACAATTACAATCAAACCCCTAGCAAAGTGCACCTAAAGTAACGTACATACACCGTATAACATGAGCGTATCAAATACCCCCACACTTGAACTTTACTCGACCTCGAGTAAACTCAAAATGAGGATCACCAAATAAATCATCACCCAAACTAACGACACCAACCTACACTCCCCATCAACTACATCATCATTATCACATCTTAACAACATCCGCTCAAAAACCTAAACGTAAGGGACGATGATTCCCCCACACTTAGATTCGAGCTCACCTGAAAAATAAAAAGACGCGACAACAATAATCACCAAACGACAACCAAAATGTGAGCTCAAATCCTGAAGGATCTCAAAGGAATTGAACTCACTCCAACGCCACAATCAAAATGACAACTCGCCTAAAACCTCAGAAGATAAACTACTACTACCATTACAACCAACCTATATAAGCAAGCCATGGAACAAAGACAAAAAGGGATAAATTCCATGCTTACTCCCAAAAACAAACAATCAAAAGAAAGTGAAAGCCAAAACAAATCTCCGGCAAATGAGTTTCCAAAGTGTATAATTCTCTCTTAATCTCTCATTTTGCCTAGGAGCCCTTTCGGGTTTTCATCCTAGCTTCTCACATTTTTTTTTTCATCTCACCATCTTACCCGCTCAATATAAGCCACTCTTTTGCATAAGTTGCCCTTTCGGGTTTTCAACCTATCCGGCCCCCATTTTTGCTCGAGTCGCCCACCCTTGTGGGTTTTCAACTCAGCGGGATTCATTTCATCACTTTTTTTTTTTTTTTTTTATATTCTTTTTCATTTTTTTTTTTTTTCATTTTCATTTTCTTTCAAATTGAAAGTAATATATACAACATAGATACACGAGAATGAGAATACCCTCCCCCCCTACTTAAACTACACATTGTCCTCAATGTGTCGACAATTAAGAGCAAAAGTAAACCGAAAATGGGGGGAAACCAACAATCGAGTAAATCGAAGATCGAATTCTCAAAACTCATGAAAAGCAATCCGTCAAACTCAAATTTCTTAACAACACCAACTCAAATCTCATAACTCAACTCACAACCCTCTCCCTCGAATCACTCAAACAAATGACAAGTTCAAAAGTTTTGAATTTGTGAGTTTTTTTTTTTTCCTAGCTTAAGAGATCGAAAAGATACATTAACAATCTCAACCCTCTAGTTGTACCAACTCCTAGCTATTGAACTCCTCCCAACGGGTTTTCTTTTGTGGATTTTGGTTCCAAGTGGATTAAGATTGGTTGTGGATCTTTTTAGTTGGTGGGCGGTGGGTGAAAGAAAATTTGTTGTGGTGGTGGAAATTTGATGAAAAATAAAGGGAAAGAAAGAAAATAAAGGGGTCTCGGGTTGCCTCCCGAGAAGCGCTGTTGTTTAAAGTCGTTAGCTCGACTTAGTACCTTGAGCTCAAAAATTGGGCTTGTGCTCCATATGTGACAATGGAGGCTCCATGTCAACCTCCAATTCGAGTACCTGCAAAACAAACGGAGAAGAACTCTTGCAATGCATCGTTAGTGGTACAGTGTCAAAACAAGATGGTAAATCAGGAGGCTTTTTCCGCTCTTTCAACTCCGGCCCCATAACCTGCATGTTAGTAGGAGATGCACAATCCTCAACAATGTCAAGAACATCATGCAAAACAGAGTCAACAATGTTAATAGAGCAAAGAGGGTTAACATCCTTAATCAAAGGCTTAGAATCATCGATTTTAAACGCCTCTACCTTTCCCTCGAATTCCATGGTCAAAGAACCAGCGCAAACATCAATTTTAGTGCAAGATGTTTTCAAGAAAGGTCGCCCCAAAAGGATGGGGGCGGCATGCTTATCGAGCTCCATCTCCAAAACATAAAAATTAGCAGAAAATTGCAATTTCCCAACCTTAACTAACACATCCTCTAATTTACCCCTAGGATAAACATTGGATCTATCAGCTAATTGAATCACCACACCAGTTTCATGCAAATTGCCAAGTTTCAAAGACTTATACAATGAATATGGAATCACATTAATTGACGCACCTAAGTCTAACATGGCTTTAGGAAACATGGTGTCACCTATGGTACATGGGATGGTAAACATGCCTGGGTCCTTGCACTTTTGAGGCAATTTCTTTTGAAAGATAGCAGAGACATGCTCGCTAGCCTTCACTTTTTGCACTCCCTTTTGTTTTTGCTTTCTTTTCGAAGTACATAATTCTTTAAGGAACTTAGCAAACCTAGGTACTTGATTTAAAGCATCAAAAAGGGGAATGTTTACCTCACATTTACGAAAGATTTCGTAAATGTCATTGGTGCGCCTCTTGTTTTGCGGGTTTCTCTCAATGCCTCGGGAAATGGTGGCTCTGGTTCATAAGGTGGAGGAGGTGATTTTTGGACTTTCTCCTCTTGTTGAGGTGGCAATGATGTATAATCTGTTGTCGGTTCATGCTCGATTACCTCTTCCACTATCTCTTTGTCTCGAACCACCAACCTCTCTTTGCTTGCAATTTCCGCTCCACTCCTCAATGTGATAGCACTCACGTTCATCTTAGGGTTGAGTTCTATTTGGGATGGAAACCTCACCGAATCCCTAGCCTCTAACTTGGTTACAGCTCCCGCAATTTGGCTTACTTGGCTCTCCAAGTTCTTGATGCTCGAACGGGTCTCCTCCCCGAAACCGAACCATATTTCCCCGCATGTTAGTGACATTTTTAGTTAAAGCATTCATCATATCCTCGTAGACATGCCGGTACTCGGTCCCTGTGGTTGGCCTTGCGGCCGAAAATATGGAGCTCCTTGCTCCGGTGCTCTCGAATAAGAAGGTGGTGGGCGGTTATACTGCTGTGGCGGCTGCTGGTTCCCTGATGAGTTCCCGTACCTCAAATTAGGATGATCTCGCCATCCCGAATTGTAGGTACCAGAATATGGATCATATCTTTTCGGGAAACCTTGGCCCCGAAAATCGGCCGCCTTAACCTCTTCACTCGGTTCTTGTAGATGAGGGCAAAAATCGGTTGGATGATGTGAAGAGCAAATGCCACAAGCCTTCACTTGGTGAGTTTTCTCTTTCACTATGAAGTCTCGCATCACGGATGTGAGAGCTTGCACTCGATCTTCCAACTTAGAAGAACTAGAACCCTCGGAGACCACACGTCGAGTTCCGGACCTTCTACTAAACCGCCTCGAGCTTTCAAAGAAGCTCATTTAACAGTTCCTTAGCAGCGAGTGCGGTTTTATTCACAATGGATCCACCACTTGCTGCATTGACCATCCTAGCATCCTCATCACATAAGCCATTATGGAAGTATAGCACCAAATCTTCCTCTGAATAACCGTGGTATGGACAGCTAGCACATAATTTCTTAAACCTCTCCCAATACTCATAAAAAGACTCATCACCTCGTTGCTCAATGTTACTTATCTCCTTCTTCAATGTAGATGATTTAGAAGTGGGAAAGTATTTCTCGAGAAAGCTCTTTTTCAATTGAGCCCAAGTGGTGATGCTGTCGGACGTAAGGTAGTACATCCAGTCCTTTGTTGCGTCTTTTAGCGAAAAGGGGAAAGCTTTAAGCTTGATTCTATCTTCTCGAAACTCCACTTGGTTTCATCTGCTTGCATACCACATGAAACTCGACAAATGTTTATTTGGATCTTCACCATTTAGCCCATGGAATGAGGGAAGCAAATGTATCAACCCCGACTTTAGCTCAAATGTGTCCCCCACTTCCGGTCCGGAAATGTGATACACAAAGGTTGTTGGTCAAGGATAGGAGCAGGTGAGCTCCTTTAAAGTGCGGTGCTCAACTCTAGGAGGCATCTCTTCTTCAAATTGAAGCGAAAAAGGGAGCTCACTAAAGTCTTCACGCAATTCTCTTCTCAACCTTAAAAGGGTTAGTTCTAGATCTCGATCGTACTGCAAAGGTTCTTGGTTAGTAGCACGAGTATTAACCATAAACAAAAACCATCAGCAATACAATCCAAAAGCATACACTAAATATAAACAAGTAACACCGTGTTTCCCAAGCAACGGCGCCAAAATTTGGCGGGCCGCGCTTGTCGTGAACGCCACCCGGCCAAAGATAAAATTTATCCTACTCTCTTTTACACTAAGGTAGTATAAGGGAAGTAAGGTTCGTATCCACAGGGAAACGGGGACGAGTTCTATACTTAGCGTGCGTTAGTACCTAGAAGACTCTTAACGGTCGAGAAACCTAATAATAACAAAAGGGGGGCTTCAAAGAGTTGTTATTAGACTACAACTAACTAACATATAAATAAGATGAGAAATCAATATAGGAAGATCTTGAATCCGATTAACATGCACTTCAATTCATTATCGATCATTGAACCTCGACTCTATTCATTTCCATTATTATATATTGTTGAGAATTAATCTCGCATTCTCCTTATTCTTAGTTGAATAGCACGATCGGCGTGACTATAAAACCCTAACTAAAGGATAACCTAGTCCGATAACGTCTAAGTTCAATCCGATAGCAAAGAATAAACACGAGAGAACCAATAGACCCGCTAACGTCATACAAGCGATAAACATTTAACAGTTGATTCAATTTCCCCAAGAAATAACCAAGACGATCCGCATCTAAGTTACTCCCTAGTTTGCTACTAATTGATAAAAGAATAAAACAATCCGATTCTATTCTTAAATCTAGCATTAGATTAATTACACAATCAAACTAGTAATATTCCTAGCATAATCATGCAAAAACCATTGAAAGCAAGCATAGAAATTAAACCATAATCAAAGAAAATAAATAGAGAGGAAAGATCTCACAATAATGCTTGAAGCTCCATATTAATCTCGTTCAAGAACGGTTCAAGCTACCATCGGCATAGCAATAGCCAATCCCATAATTGAAATCTACGAAGACTAAACTCGAAAACAAAAACTAAAAAGAGAAGAGAAGAAGAGAAGAATGGAGTGTTGGATATTCTCTCTCCTCAAATGTGTGTGTTTTAGGTCCAAAAACAAAGTTTAGTATTTATACTAAGGCTCAAAAGTCAGCCGACATTTAGACCGCCATAGGAGTCGCGAGGTGCGGTACGGAGTCGCACCGTGCGATGATCTCCGCCTTCGCAACGAGCTGAAGAATTGGGCCAAACCACGCAGGTCGCACGTGCGAGAATCCTCACGAGGTGCGAGCAAGGCAGGTCGCGAGGTGCGACCATGCTCGCGAGGTGCGAGCTGCCTTGCTGGGCTGCGATGTGCGAGCTGCCTTGCTGGGCTGCGATGGGCGAGCGATGGGCGAGCGATGGGCTAGCTTGCTGCTGGCGTGCGATGGGCTGGAGCTGGGCGATGCTTGCTGCTGGGCGTGCGATGGGCTGGAGCTGGGCGATGCTTGCTGCTGGGCGTGCGATGGTTCGATGGGCGAGCTTGGCTGGGTTGGCGATGATGCTTAGGCTTGCGGTGATCACGAGAGCTTGGCTCGGATCAAATGCACTTCACCTTGGAAGCTCGGGATACATGACGTTAACACAAATTATCTCGCAAAGCTCCGAACTTCCGCTAAGAGCTAAATAAGACACGAATGTTAACAATTACAATCAAACCCCTAGCAAAGTGCACCTAAAGTAACGTACATACACCGTATAACATGAGCGTATCAATGAATCCTGACATATCTTGGTATACTGTATACTGTTAGTAGTACGCATACTCTTCAAGTGCTTTTCTAATAAAGTGAAAGATTCACTATTCTTTAACTTCTTAAATATATAATGCATACCCAAGGGAAAAATTGCATAGTGATGGAGTTAGAAGATGAATTTGCCATGGAATTTTTTTTTAGAAAAAAAGAATAAGGAAGGTGAATGACAGTCACAAGGCAACGCATTCCATAATGGGAATGAGAGGTTAGGTTGGAGGGAAAGTAAAATTAGAATTGGAGGGAAGAAAATTTGTTAGTCAGTCAAAAGTCTGGACCTAAATAAATCATGGTTAGTAGGGCCTAGGTAAAATTAACATAAATATTAAAACTAAACATGAAATTAGCGTTTAAGCCTAATTAATGCTATATTTGGGTTACTTAGGTAAACTGAGGCCTAGCAATGGGAAGAAAAAAAAAGTTGGATCTACCATTGAGAATTTTCAAGAATAGGAGCCTACTATTGAGAATTTTCCTATTTTTTAACATATAACAATTTAAAAATGTACAAAAGATTTTTTTTTCCTCTCTCCTCTAGCTTGTGATAAATGGCAAATATTTATTGGGTAATTGATTGCTTTTTCATTGATGATCAACCATGGTTTCAATTGTCCCATGCCAAATTTTCATGATCAATTGTTGGACAATCTCTTCATTTTTTCTTAATAAGAGAAAAGTTGAAAAGAGTGGCTCCCCGATCTTTTTTTCTTAATGCCTAATAAGGATGCTCTTGCAACATGCCATGGGTTTACAACGTATCATGCTAGATCCTCGAGTTAGGAAGGATCAATCTATCTTTTGACAACATACAAACCCCACCGTGGGGGTACTTGTCAGAGAAATTGATTCTTTTGAAGGGTATGATCAATTGATCATATATAGAGATTGTTGACTAGGCTTCACTATCTTGAATACTAAAAGGACATGGACAAAGAACATACGCTCATAGTGTTTCCCATATGGGAAGCTGGGGTGAGGTTAAGGTGGTGGAGTAGTGGCATCGCTTTCCACCTCATATCCCTGAGGTCTAGGGATCAAATCTCATAGGACTCACTTCTCAAGTGAGTCCCGTTCATCTTACCTTAAAATATATATATATATATATATATATATATATATATATATATATATATATGGGAAGCCGGGGTTTGACCTATGTGGGATATTGGGTAACACATGTTCCTTAATATTTAAGAAAGAAAATTTTAGTTTAAAAACACTTTAAAAAACAAAAAAAAATGAGTCTTAAACCGCGTAAACGGACACATGGTACATGTTGCGTTACCCTTTTCTTACCATAAATTATAAAAGTGACCCCTTTAGGATAGCAAATTACTCTCGTCTTACCATAAATCATGATTAAGCGGTCTTATATGCGATTTTGTGTGTTTATAATCTAGCAAGTTTATTTGCATATGTTAAATTAACCTTATTTACTTTCCTAACTAGTTTTTGCTCCCATGTAATGTATGAGGTTTTTAATAAACTTTGTTACTCCCATATTAAGTATTTTTCATTCATTTTAATTTGTCTTTTGCCCGTATATATGCCCGTATATCTTAAGAGCTCGTTTGGTTGAAGTTGGGAAGTATAACTTCCCATGAATTTGCATTGCCCATGAAATTTTATTTCCAAAGAAGTACATTTTTTTATTTGGTTGAACATGGGAAATTCTATTTCCTATGGGAATTTCAACTTACCTAGGGGGGCCTATGTAAGTTGTTTCCTCCATTTTGTAGAAAATAGAACTTCCTAGGAAGTTTTATTTCCCATGTTTTTGCCAACCAAACAACAACATATATAATTACTTCCTAGGAATTCTAATTTTACATGCATTTGAAGGTTAACCAAACAAGCTCAATATTACTCCAAGCACTATTACTTCACTCGTAGATCGGCCTACATGTGAAAGCAAATTATATTTGGATTCAATAATCGGCGAGTCCTATTTCTAGTACTTTTGAAATATGCTTGAAAATGTCAAAATTGTGTCATACTCCATCCGTTTCATTTTAATTTACTCACTTCACTTTGGGGGAGAACCAAGGAATAAGTACAAAAGTATGAGAGAGAAACTGAAAAGGTGGAGAGAGAAACTGAAAAGTGAGAGAGAGAGAAAGTAAAAAGTGGGTTAAAATATTAAAAAGCGGATGACATGGGTGGAAAAAGAGGATAAAGTAGATGTGACATGTTACTTAAAATAGAAAAAACAACAGTGTGTAGATTAAAAAAAAAACAGACCAAAAAGAAAAGTGTGTAGATTAAAATAAAACGGAGGGAGTATATGATACGACATTTTATCATGACTTGTGCATCATTACTAACTCGAGGATCTCGCAAGGTGAAAAAGTGAAATGTACACAATTATAAATAATAGGATGAGTCGGGCTAGATGGCGCTTTGTCCGCTGGTGAACAAAGCTTGGAATGACTAAAAAAGCCCTCCAATATTGATCCTGGTTAACTTGATTTTTTTTTACAAAAAAATTCTTATTTTTACTTTGTTACCTTTTTCTATACTATCTTTTGTACACACAAAATCTATTTTATACATCTATATGATTTCTTTTGTACATTCAGATTCTATATTTACACATCCATAATGTTATTTTTTTATCTTACATGAATTACATCCATTAGGTTTCTTTGTACATCCAAAATCTGTTTTGTACATCCATGATTTCTTTTGTACATCCAAAAACTATATTTGTACATCCATAATAGTTTTTGCATCTTACCTCCATTAATTATGTTTTGCACATCCATGATTTCTTTTGTACATCAGAGAACTATATTTACACATCCATAATTAATGGTTTTTGCATCTTACATCCATTAGTTTTTTTGTACATCAAAAAAATATGTTTGCCCATCCGTATTAGTGTTGTTGAACATCTAAAAAATATGTTTATACATCTAAAGCTATCTAAAAATAATTTAGAAGTGTTAAAGTATAAATACATGTATATGTATTTATACAGGGCGTTAGTAGGAAATTCCAGGGCGACATTTAGCAAATGAATTAGTAAGTTGGAGACTGGGGGCCACGCGAACGCTTCGCCATTTAGTCTTTCTCAATAGGGCTCGGAGTGCTTCAGTAAAATGTTGCTTAAATGTTGAGATAAAATTGTCCCTAAAAGGCACTAACTATAGCGTGTAATACATAATCACTGAAATTCATTGTTGTTTATGTTTATCTCCTATTATATGCATAAATCTGATGTGAAGGCGATCATCATGCGAAAATGGGAAAAGAAGAATTTCGTAGGGCCCTGGAGATACAACTCATTAGATTATTTTTGATTTATTTTTGGAAGGCACCTCGTAGATATTAGTTGAAAGGTATCACCTTATGAATTTGTCATTAAGATTTTGGGATAATCATAGGGTATTTTCAAGGTTTAATAAAACTCATGAGTTACCTTTATTGTTTCATAAAGTTTATAGGGTACGCGTAAAATTTTAAAAAATGCAATAGAATACCCTTAATGACCACATTGTCATATTCACTTAAATAAAACCTCAAATCAGTCAATTAACCAAACAAATCATTTCCATCCCTTACATACTTTATTACAATCATGGAGATATCCATTGCAACTTGCAACTAGTGGCGTTGATGACATGCCTAAATTTATACAAGAAATATATGCTAACGATTTTGCAGTGGTATGATAACACCATCCCTATTTTTAAGTTCGTTGTTTCAGTTATTCAAAATTCATTAAAAAGTTCTGCAAATTTATGATTAATGATTCACCTTGGCTACAGAATATGAAATTCAGCTATAGAAAAAGAGAGAGTTTAGAGGCAAGAGAGAAAGCAATAATGTTTTTTTCTTTATTTTGTATTGTTGATAATGGTGCTTTTAACTACGTACCATGGATGGAGCTTGGAACGGAGAAGAAAGAGAAAGGGAGGTCAGATATGGAACGAGCAAGAAACAATACAACAGCTACATCAAAGAACCAAGAAACACCCAAGCTTACCAACTGTAAAACGTCAATCTAAGACAACATCAAACAAAATAACAAAAGAACTCATGAACTCCTTAAGACGATTTTGAATCACTGACACCAAATTAACCATTGGGATAGCCCTCACTACGCCACCTCTTTGATACTTGAACCCCAATTTTTCTTCTCCATGTTACGATTGAAACCGAGATGATTAAGCAATTGACATTGATTTCTCTTTGCTAGCCTTCGAAAAGAAGACTCTAGCACAACATTGCTCATAATTGAATTAGGCGACAAAACTGAAACCTCACTGACAAGTGACTACCCCAACTGAGTCTAATATTGTGCCATTTCCTATAGCACAAGAAGAACCCTCATCTCCATCAACACAAGCTGAACTTCCTCCATTGATGCACATCTCATTTGCAAATGAAAGAGCACTTGCCATGCCACTCAAACCAACACTTCCCAACAACGTCTCCGGATTTGCCGACATATTCTCCTTGATAACACCATCATTCTCTAAAGGGACACAGTTCATCATACTAGGTTCCTTAATTAACATGATGAACCTCGCTCTCTAAATTAGGATAACTAGAGCCAATCTCGCATAATTTCTAAGATGAGCAGAGCATCTACTTCTAATTTGAGCTCACTATCATGAGAAAGAGGGGAAATGTCGTTCCGAAGAATAGAAAAAGAATCCAAACACGTATTATGGCAGTCACCATCAATAACAACAACCTTCAATTCCTCTTAAGCAACATGAAAAAAAGCATGGACAAAAATGATCCAAGGATTATCACTACCTAAAGCAGGGACAAAAACTGAATACCATAAACTTTTAATCTTCACACTTAACTTCAAAAACTACCCCCATCGATTACAACCAGATTGAATTTTCCACCAAAGACAACCAAATCGTCTAGAGTGCTCAAAGTCAATCAACTTTGAACAATCTTTAAGGGAACCGAAAACCCCATCAATCAACTTAACCGGAAAATTAATCCACCTTTTTCAATTGTTATAGAACTCACCAATTTTTAAGAAACCATTACTCAATTCCAAATGAAAAGCTTTACCTTTGATTTGAATTCTCATATTCGAAACTCAATCGAGCAGCTCCCTTGGAATCCCGTGAAAATGGACAAAGAACAACCAAACAACCTGAAAAAGGGTAGAAACTCGGACAGAACAATTGAAGAAAACTGATTGAGAGAGGATTTTGAAAATTAAAGCAAAGAGAAAACTAGGGAAGTGAGAGAAAGGAGTGAAGGGAGCATCGATTAACAATGAAAAGAGATGAAGGGGGGATGACCCTGCGGCGACGCACGCCTGAGATGAGAAGTGTGGACGACGCCGCCTCAGGGAAAGCTAGGGTTCCGCTGGGGTTTTAAAGGAGGTTGGGAGAAACTGAGAGTCGTTGGCTCTTCTGTATCTACGCACATGAAGTTGAATGGTATGGGCTTTTAATGTTTTAAGTTAGAGTTTTGTTAATTATACTTATAAGGGTATTCTATTATATTTTTCAAAACCTTAGGAGTACCTCATAAAATTTTAAAACAATGAGTGTACCTCATGAATTACGTCAAACCTTGGGGGTACCTAATGAAAATAAAACCCTAGGTTTTTTTTAACAAAAGGGGTTCCCTCTATCCCATAATAACATTTTCTTTTTCTTTTTTCGGAGTCAAGTCTTATAAAATTATGTTCATAAATAATTCTTGCCAATACATAATATAGATACAGGTGCGTATGACTTATTTAGATTTATCACAATGTGTATATTCAGAATATTAACTTTTTATATACTCTCTCCCTTCCTTATATTGATTTTCCTAGTTTGAATCTTCGCACTATTTAGAATAACATAGAATCTTCTAAATTTTTCTCAATATATATATATATATATATATAAGAAAAACGACATAGTCATGTGGGCTCTTGTTTAAATCGTCTCAATTAGTATTTTAACAATGTAAAATTTTTATAATTTTTTCAAATAAGTAAGTACAGATATTTATAGTTAAAGATCTGCATTGGTAAATGTGCAAAGTTAAACTAGGATCATCAATAAGGAACAGAGGGAGTATAAAAAAAACTACGTACTTAGATATATTAATGCTCAATGTTATATCTCGGAGATTATGCAAACTAAAGCAACCAACACTTTATTGCGGTACAAAGGAAATATAACTTTGATTAGAGGGGGGACATCAAAAAAAATTTAGAATAAACCAACAAAACTAACTACTCTATTAAACAAAATTAACTATAAAAAAAAAAGAAAAAAACACAACAGCAAAGAACATTTTACATGGCCGTCAGTAACTTCTAAAATTAACATTATCAACTATAACTTTTTTATGATAAAAATAACCTAATTTAATGGCACAATACCCATGAGTAGCGGTTACACACTTTTTCATTTTGCAGTTTTTTCAATGTCTTCTACTTTTGCCTTTCATAATCTTCTTCCTCTTCTCCTTTCGAATAACAGTTTACCTACTCCGCGTGCATATAAGGCTAGTATTAATATACTAGTTCTCTCATCAATATTTACTCCATCTGATTTTTGACCAGTTTGAACAAAACCTAACCCCATTTTTAGTCAATTTTCACGTAAATAACCTTACGTTTAGTCCATCAGATTTTGGACCAGTTTGAACAAAACCTAACCCCATTTTTAGTCAATTTTCTCGTGAATAATCTTATATTTACTCCATACGATTTTGGACCAGTTTGAACGAAACCTAACTCGACTTTGAGTCCATTTTCGCGTAAATAAAGTTATACTTCTGGTTAAGAATGAAAATTTAGCTTATTTTGACCTTGAACTCAACTTAGCTCAACCTAATTTGTTGCATGTTTCAACTAAAACTTTGGGGGTCAACATGACTCCAAAGTCTATGGTATGTCATTTCTTCATTTAGAGAAACTCACAATAATAATCCTACTTATGAGTGATCTTCCCATAATAGTCCCGGCTGTAAATCATACTAATGTAATTCTAACTATTAGGATACCTTCTCATATCAGATTATGTAAAGTGATCGATATTAAACCTCGTTGATTTTTGTACGGATCTTTGTTCCTTTCACGCTTATATTGGGATTTTTTAAAACATCCCAACAATAATACTAAAGAGTGCAAGTCGATAAGATAGCAATGACAATAGCAAAAGTTGACCTAGCTCTCCAACTCAACCCGAACCCAACCCACCAACCCAGTAATAGTGGGTTGGGTTGAAATTCTAAACACGTTTAATTAAATACGGATTAGTTAGGCATCATTATGAATTGTAATGATAAATACAAGAGCAGTAAGCAATACATATTAGGCACCATAGATATCCTTCAAAAAATTAGGTAAAAAATATCCAAAAAGACAGCAAACAGTCAAGAGTATTCAAGGAATATTATTATACAGGGAGGCAACAGAAATTAACAATTATCAACTACACTTTTTGCCAAAAGAATCGGGTTTATAATTTCATATAGATACATTTCCTTCAACTTTAAAGATATAGTATTAAATCCAGCCATGAATTCATCTAACCTGAAACCATGTGTTTAATGATTAAGAATCCAAATTATAAAATGACAGAAAGCTAAAGAAGAGAGAAATAAGGAAAGAAAAAATAAATTGAAGGGGAATTCGCCTATTTAATTGGGATGTGAATTCTGGATTTCTGGACTGAGGACTCTGGTAAAGAGAGAGAGCGAAAATCCAGTGGTTAACTGGTTAAAGAAGGAGAGAGAGAAGAGAGATAGTGAGGAGAGAGAAATTTGGGGTTGTGTCAGCTCACTCGATGCCGCTGCTTGGTACTTTTGGAGTTTTGGGCCATGGGCTTGTTTGGCTGGTTTAAAGATTTTACGGGTTTTTCACCATATACCCCCAACAAATTGGAAAATTCACCATATACCCTCAATGTTTCAAATATGCACCATATACCCCTGAGTTTTCGAAAACGTTCACCATATACCCTTTTTCTAACTTCCGTTAACTCACTGTTAGCTTTATTTACCATTTTGCCATTATTAACCCTAAACCCTAATTATAATCTAACCCTAACCCTAATCTAACTCTAACCTTAATCCTAATATAACCCTAATCTAACCCCTAACCCACTCTCCTCTCCCCTCCACACCACCCCAGGCCCCCACCCCTCCCCTTCCACCTCCGGCCAGCAGCCCAGCTGACAATGGGGAAAACTAGGTCGTTACTAGTCTCCTAAAGTCAAACAAAACCTAACTAGACCACTAAACTAAGTAGAGTGGTAAGCAAGGGTCATTCTTCCACAAGGACTAAGGAACATCGAAATGTATTAATTTAACAATAAGCTAGGCTGAAGAAATCGTCAAGTTTTGGTTAAACTAAGGGTATAAACTATTGAAATCAAATTAGGAAAAACACTAGGAATGGGGAATCACCACAATCATAGTTCACATCCAACAACCAAGTAGAGGTAAGGGGGTTGACATGTATTGGGGATATGCAAAGGGAAATAAACAAACCTAAACACCTCTAAAATCGTTGTTAGGGAGTTTAGAGTCCTAATTATGGCAACAAAACCTATATTTCGAGGTGTTATCACCTAACTAGGCTAAGTTAGGAATTGAAATCAAACCCAAGTTAATACCAATCAACAGGTGATGTGTAGCAACTAATCAATCGATCATGAAGGTCAACCACATAAAAGTAAACCATTAAATGGGCAACAAAAGGATCAAAGATGATGGAGCTCACATCAACTAAGTCACCAATCAACATTAAAGATTGAAATTGCACAAATCCCAAGCATAATCAACCCAATAAACTCTACTCATGAAAATAGGATGCAAACAATGATTGAGCTACTCCCAATCCTAGTTAATGAACTACTCACTACCCATTATACTACCAAACATCCTAAACATGGAAAAACTAGCATTTAATCACCAATCTAAAAATAGCAAAACCAAAAATCAATACTTTAAAGTAAAAGCAAAACAAAATCTAAAGAACAAACAAGAAGAAATTAGGCAAAGATGAAAACTTTAATCTAGATTAACTATTAAACATTAAAATAAAAGCAATAAAAGAGGAGAGAGAGTAAGAAATGCTCATTGATAAATTGTTGAATCTTTAAATCCAAGTTGTCATCCTTGAATCTCCAAACTTCAATCTCTCTTTGAGTTTTCTCACTTTTCCCTAAACTAAGCTATGGAGGCTAATCCTCCCTAAAACCCTAAAAATATTCTAAAACTAAAAGTGGGGAAATAAAATAAAACTTGGCTCCTCAAAATGGGCTAAGGGGGGTATTTATACTCCCCCTCAATTACATCGTCGTAAACAAAATGGGCCGAAGAAAAACGTGCGAATAACAGCAGCCCGGGCGGTCTCAACATGGCCCGGGCGGGGCCGACCAAGGCACCCGGCGCGGGCCGGGTCAAGGCCCGGGCGGTGCAGGTGGTCGGGCCCATGCTGATCCACCGGGCGGGGCATGCTATCCTTCTTCGAGGCAGAAGCTCCACTCTTCAGCAGCCCGGGCGGGCAGGACACTTGCTCGGGCGGGCCGAGGAGCCCGGGCGGACCGGGCATAGCTCGGGCGGGCCAGCAGACGCGCCTGATTTCAAAGAGTCATATCTCTTTCATTTTTCATCGGAATTGGGTTTGTGACCACTCGTTGGAAAGATATCGAGCCAAACTTTCATCTCCAACTTGAATCACTGAAAAATACTTTGTGTGCTGAAAGTTATGACCGTTTGAATATGACCTATATGCACAAATCCTTCCCAAAGCTCTTATTTTAGCAAAATTGTTCTTCTTTATGCTTGGTGTGTGGTTCTCTTTTCTTCCCCTTTCAAGTGCTTCCAACTTATGATTATTCAAATTCCTACAAAAAAAAAGTCAAATAGAATAGTTGGGAGAGGGGAAACAAATATCTATAGCAAGAGGGAATTAATTAACATGAGGTAAAATTAAGCGGAAACGAAATAAAAACGGAATAAACTAAGCAAAAATGGCCTTAAAGCTACCCTATTAGTGAGATAAATCTCACTCATCAACTTCCCCCAAACTTAAGCATTTGCTTGTCCTCAAGCAAAGTCCCAAGAGTAATGAGAGGAAAAGGAGTAAAAAGAAGATAGCAAGGCAAAAGACTATTAAGACAAAGCACACTAAAGAAAAATAAGAAAGTTATATACACTAACTCACTTTCGTAGGAATCACGATTGTTTTTAGCGTAAACAACAAGCCATTTAAACCTCAAAATCGCCAATGAGGACGAGTGATGCTCTCGTGAGGGTTTCCAAAGAGAATTAACCCACAACTCTAACCAAGTACAAACATAGATAATAAGCCAAAGTCATCTCTTTAAACATGGTTCACAAAGCAATGGACGATCTAAGCAAACTTTCAAAGCATAACCATCATCAATATGTATCCATGACTTGGGAATATAGGGGATTAACTAATCTAAGGTGCAAAATTTACACTATCAAAAGCTTCAAGCATCAATTAGAGTCTACTAAGGCATTCAAGAGTTACAAATCGTTCTCAAATGGATGAAGAAGGTCCCAAGATTGATCCTAATCACCTATAGTGCACATAAACTCCCCCAAACTTGACTTTTGCTAAGAGAAAACCATGATTGTAGTATTATAACGATTGAGCAATGGGTCTAGAGCCTCAATGTTTAAGCCATAATGACATTCATCATTACTAGGGAGACTCTACTTATTAAATTTTCAAGCTCCCACTCAACCATTTCGACAACCCACTTTCTCAAGGATATGTGGATATTACCACTTATTGACTCTTTTTTTTTTTTTTTTTTTTGTTTTCATGGACTTTAATAGGCTTATTGTGCCTTGTGGGCTCATTGGCTCCACTTATTGGACTCAAGACATAAACCACAATTTTTTTTTCTTTTTAACAATCAATTTAACCATCAGCATAGCTTATTTGGAGGTAAATCATTTGTGCACCAAAGAATATTTCAAGATCCAACTAGGGTCACTACAACTTCCAAAAGAGAATTAGTTCGACTCTTTTCAACACAAAGTTTGACAACATTTAGAATCATAGATTGCCTTTTTCGAGTAGAAAATCAAGCACCAAAGATTAATCGATCCCTAATCGCCCCAAATTACACATACAAGTCAACATCCAATGGAAACACCTATACTCATCTACCCAAATGACCAAATCAAAGGAATCCACATAAATTTGTTATCAAGAATCTTCCCTTTGGCGCAAAATGCTTTGTACTTTTCTTTATTCATATATTTTTTTTTTTTTGCCAAACATCCTTTTTCATATGTTTTTTTCAATTTTTTCATTTTTTTAGGAAAAAGAAAAGAAATTAAAGCAAATTATTTTTGGATTTTGAATTTTCTTTTTAAATGCAAAAAGTAAAGAAATAAAGTATATACACCTCCCACAAGCTAGCGAATAGCTACTCCCCCAAGCTAGAATAAAGCATTGTCCTCAATGCTTGAACAAGACGATCAAGGGAGGGAGGGAGGTAATAAACATCCAAACCAACAAGCATATGCTCCACAAATCATAAAGCATTGGAGAAATAGAAAAGGAAGGAAGCTACCGGATAGTAGGTGGGTATAATACCCGCAAATAACCCAATTTCTCCATTTCTAATCAACTTCCTCCAAACCATGATTTGCTTTCCACGTGCTATTGAGAATGTGTCTTATTCCAATTTTGTACCTAAATCAAAATCAAAGATAGAAAAGAAAATTGAGTAAAATTAAAAGAAATAAAATGAAAACAATAAATCACGGGTTACTTCCCGATAAAGGCTTATTTAAGGTCCTAAGCTTGACCTTTCTAATAAATAACAATTCAATGATCGTAAGAGTTTGTCATATGCACTAGCAGACATTTCAATTATCATTAAGTATGCAATGACACAATGCAAAATGTGCATAAAGTGCAATGCAACTCCATGCAAATGAGGAAAAGGATGCCTAAAAGAAAGAACAAAAGGAAAAACAAAGAAATTTGAAGAAGAAGAATCAAAATAAGAAAAAAAAAGATGAATAAAATGGCAAACTCTCCTCAACAAAATCTTTTTTCGGTGGCAAGCTCACTCTTCTCCTCAATAATAAACGATTTGAGCACTTGAAGGTCAAAAGAGGCAAGAAACTCATCAAGATGTGGAGTTTTAAGAGATGAGAATGGATATGAGATAGGAGTAGAGGGAATAAGGCCAATTCTTCTTCTAAATGGAATATGAGGGGAATGGATAGAAACAAGGCTTTCACTAACCACTTCACTCACATCACAAGAATTAAGAGGAAAGACTTCTTCCACATATGAGTGATCCTCGACAACATTATCATTATCCATCAACACTCCAAAATCATCACTAACCACTAAGTGAGGTATCTTACTTTTAAAATGACCAAAATCATCACTCAAGCTAAAATTGGTAGGAGAGGATGGGTGCTCTAAAGCACAAGAAGGGATAGAAAGGTCCAAACCACTAGAGTTAGACACATGAGACTCAAAAAGGGTATGTAGAGACTCATAAACATCCTCATTTTCAACATCTTCAATAATGGGCATTTTCTCCTTAAAAACATACCCTTTATCATCACTACTCCAAAAACCATCATCATTCAAGTCATTGGTCAATTGTTTGTCATCCTTCTTTGCCTTACCCCCATTTACAGACACATCCCCCAATTGTCTACCACTCCTAGTGATTATAGCATGGGCTTGTTCATTGGGAATTACACCTTGTCTAGGGAGTTGGGTAGTGGAAACACTTTTCATAGAACCCGCCATTTGAGCCAATTGAGTTTCAAGCATTTTATTATAAACTTGCATTTGTTTTAAGCTCTCTCTCAACTCACTAGTCTCTTTAGCTTGATTAATCATGAAGGTTTGCATCATACTCTCTAGACTAATGGTGTTGGTGGGCGGTCCTAATTGAAGAGGTGTTTGGAGTCTAATTTGGAGACCATTTTGAGGAGGGGGATTACAATCAAGCATGTGAGAATCAATATTGGGAACATGAGGCACTTGATTGAAATCCATGCACAAATTCGATGAACATTGAGAAATAGCATTAATATCATCAACATTAGAATGCACCTCATTATTACAAGCATAGGAGGGAGGGGGGTTAAAATCATGCATAATAGGCTCACTAGTGGAAACATTTGATTTATCAAAGAAATTCACGTCAACATTTGATGAATCATGACAATTAGCACAATCAAAATCATAAGTATCCCTAGCTAACCACAAATAGAAATCCCAAGCTTCATCTAAAGATATAGCTCGAAATGCACCATTAAACATAGTTTCAACCAATCCTCTAGTATGCTCATTTAAACCCCAATAAGTAACCTCACAAGCCTCCCAAAGACCATAACCATAGTACTTTATGAAGTCCTCAAGTCTACCAAAGTAAACCCAAAAGGACTCATTCTCATATTGAGGAAAAGAAATATTTGCCATTTTATTTTTGTAAGAATAAGAAAAAAAAAATCAAAGAAAAACAAAGAATATTCACAAATAGCCTAGACTCATCTAATCAATGTAAGCCGAAGTCCCCGGCAACGGCGCCATTTTGACAAGGGGGGTATTTATACTTTAAAGTAAAAGCAAAACCAAAAATCAATACTTTAAAGTAAAAGCAAAACAAAATCTAAAGAACAAACAAGAAGAAACTAGGCAAAGATGAAAACTTTAATCTAGATTAACTATTAAACATTAAAATAAAGCAATAAAAGAGGAGAGAGAGTAAGAAATGCTCATTGATAAATTGTTGAATCTTTAAATCCAAGTTGTCACCCTTGAATCTCCAAACTTCAATCTCCCTTTGAGTTTTCTCACTTTTCCCTAAACTAAGCTATGGAGGCTAATCCTCCCAAAAACCCTAAAAATATTCTAAAACTAAAAGTGGGGAAATAAAATAAAACTTTTTTCCTCAAAATGGGCTAAGGGGGGTATTTATACTCCCCCTCAATTACATCGTCGTAAACAAAATGGGCCGAAGAAAAACGTACGAATAACAGCAGCCCGGGCGGGCTCAACATGGCCCGGGCGGGCTGACCAAGGCACCCCGGGTGGGCTGGGTCAAGGCCCGGGCGGTGCAGGGTGGTCGAGCCCATGCTGATCCACCGGGCGGGGCATGCTATCCTTCTTCGAGGCAGAAGCTCCACTCTTCATCAGCCCGGGCGGGCTGAGGAGCCCGGGCGGGCCAGCAGACGCGCCTGATTTCAAAGAGTCATATCTCTTTCATTTTTCATCCGAATTGGGTTGGTGACCACTCGTTGGAAAGATATCGAGCCAAACTTTCATCTCCAACTTGAATCACTGAAAAATACATTGTGTGCTGAAAGTTATGACCGTTTGAATATGACCTATATGCACAAATCCTTCCCAAAGCTCTTATTTTAGCAAAATTGTTCTTCTTTATGCTTGGTGTGTGGTTCTCTTTTCTTCCCCTTTCAAGTGCTTCCAACTTATAATTATTCAAATTCCTACAAAAAAAAAAGTCAAATAGAATAGTTGGGAGAGGGGAAACAAATATCAATAGCAAGAGGGAATTAATTAACACGAGGTAAAATTAAGTGGAAACGAAATAAAAACGGAATAAACTAAGCAAAAATGGCCTTAAAACTACCCTATTAGTGAGATAAATCTCACTCATCACCAGCCCCCCCTCTACTCCACCGCCGCTCCCCACCCCCACCCCCTCCCCTTCCCCTCGTCGCTTCTCCTCCCCCTCCCCTCCCTTCCGCCGCACTCTCCCCGACACCTCTTGCCGGAAAAGGGACAAAAATGGTTCGAAAATTTCGAGCCTCGAAACCTCACAAAACCACACAAAAGTGTGGAACAACCACACAAAAAATTTGCAACCAAGTGTAAATAAAGACTCCCCTAGCCCAGATCTGAAAGAATTTTCAAGTTTCAAGCCAAAATCGGAGCTCAAAATATTCAAAAATGGAGGTTTGAGGTTAGAGAGAGAATTCAAGCCGGGGGAGAGAGAAATCGCGGGGGGGGGGTGGGGGGAGAGAGAAATCGCGAGGAGGGGGTGGGGGTTGGGGAAATCGCATGGAGGGGCAGTGGGAAATTGCAGGGGGGGGGGGGGAAATCGCATAGGAGGGGGGGGGTGCGGCGGGGGGAGGGGGTGGGGAAATCGCGGCTGCCGAGGGGGGAGGGTGGGGCGCTGGGGGGGGGTGGGGTGGGGGCTGCGGCGGTGGAGGGGCGGTGGAGGGGGGGTGGGGGTGGGGGGGAGGGGGTAGGGGTGGGTTAGGGTTTAGATTTTAGGGTCAGGGTTTAGATTAGGTGTTAGGGTTTAGATTAAGGTTTACATTTTAGAGTTAGGGCTTAATGATGGCAAAATCGTAAATAAAGCTAACGGTGAGTTAACGGCAGTTAGAAAAAAGGGCATATGGTAAACGTTTTCGAAAACTCAGGGGTATATGGTGCATATCTGAAACATTGAGGGTATATGGTGAATTTTCCAATTTGTCGGGGGTATATGGTGAAAAAACCGAAGATTTTATTTTTAAAATTTGAGGCCCCTCTAAAAGGGAGGCCCTGTTTTGATTCCTATTTTGGACTGGTTCAGGGCCAGCCCTGCGTCTCGATTGTGTATGTTCGTATTTTTGTATCCAGCTTTGTACAACCTAGGTTAGCTTAATGAGCCAAAGTTGCATTTATTATTTGAGTTATACACGCTGATATGGACATGGGGTTCAATCCGTGAAGCTTTTTGATGTAGCATGCGTAGATAATCTCATCGTCTTAAATCTTAAAGCCAAAGGCCAGTTGGCCACTGGTGAATACAATTTGCACTTGGATTTGCAAAGTCAAAAACAAAATAGAAAATACTAGCAGATTGATTGCAAACGCTAATGGGACCCGCTATCTTTTAATGCCGCGTGGACCCAAACTTAATGAACTAAATCACTAAACCCCGTTGTGCTTCTTTGTGTGGTCATACGTCAACTGTAACCACTCTACAATGTGCTCATAGTTATAATGTAAATTAAATTATCCTATGCATCAAAAAATGTAAATTATCCTAAGTCAAATCTGCTGATCTCTGATTAGTGCGTTATTTTATTTTGAAGGTGGATTAGTGGGTAATTTAATAACACTAATGACTCGGGCTCCTATCTTCTTTCACCTAAGTTTAGGAACTTGAATTCTTTTTTTATTGATAAACAAATATTGTCATTAGTTAGTCTAATTGGCTGGATTAAAATTGATTTATGTTGATTAAACTTTTATTAATTAGGAGTGAGACTTTTTTTTTAATGGATATTGACTTTTGCCAATTACATAAAACTGACTATTACTAAACATATTATGTAATGTTTTGAATTAAGTAGGGTATTGAAACTGATATGATAGTAATAGGTTAGTAGCGCAATTAATATTTGCACGAAGAATAACGCTATAGGAGAAAATCACCCTAAGATGTTAAAAATAAGAAAAATTGGCAATGCAAATTTCAAGTTTCATGATAGTTGATCAAAAGTTTGCGTTTGAAATTCGAGAATAAGCTTTTTTCAAATGCAAATGAAAAGATATTAAAACCGCTACTCCCTGCTTTTCTTTTGAGCTTACACACTTTACTATGGAAGAGAACCAAGGAGTAAGTACAAAAGTATGATAGAGAAACTGAAAAGTGTGGGAGAGAAATAAAAAAGTGGGTTAAAATATTAAAAAGTAGATGACATGGGTGTAAAAAGAGGATAAAGTAGATAAGACATGTTACTAAGAATAGAAAAAACAACAATGTGTAGATTAAAAAGAAATAAACCAAAAAAGATAGTGTGCAGATTAAAAAGAAACACAAAAAGTACTACATCCATTCCTAAATAATTGGTACAATTTGACTTTTGACACTCTTCACAAATTTCAATTAGACTATTATTTGTGATTTATGGATAAGCGAAAATATAGTTATGTGGGGGTCTTTTTTGATTCGTCTCGATATGTACTTTTAAATATCAACTTTTTATAATTTTTGTAAATACAAGATGAGAGATATGAGGGTTCAAAGTATTGCATCGGCATGCGTGAAAAGTGTAAGTGTAACTACAACCTCCGTCCCAGAATAGTCTTAACACTTTCCTTTTATGTTTGTCTCAAATTAGTTTGAACACTTCCATTTTTGGCATGGTCCCAATATTAATGTATTATTTCTTTTATACATCTTTGGCCCACACTCTACTTTTTATCAATAAAAAGTTACCCAACTTTTTCTCTCTAATATAAAATACCCACCAACTCCTATCACATCCAGTCATCCACTTTTAAATAAAATAACTTTTGATAACCACACTACAACTTATCACCTTAAACTACGTGTCCCAACAAATGTTCAGATTTTTCTGGAATGGAGAGTGTATTTAGGAATAGAGACAGTATGTCCTAAGGTTAATTTTATTCTCTCTCTTCCTTGCCTAACACAATACGTCCCCTCCTTGAATAATCATCGTACCCTCCCTACTCTTCCCTAGACTATCGTCCCATGGTTGTACCACTAAATTGAAAAAAAAACTTACTATTCATTTGATACTAATTTGAGGTGTCATATTACAATGACAAGATTAATATGAGTTTATTAAAAAGTTGAAATTAATTTTTAAAAGCCAAAAAAATTTGACATTAATTAGGTTTTTTTTTTTATAAGAACTGTACCCATATAAACTCATATAGGGAGATTGGTATGAACACGTTCTAATCTATCCTCTTCACCAACACACTTACTACTCCAAATTTTAAGGATAGAAAATTAGAAAAAGGTTTTTATTTTGTTCGGTTTAGGGTCATACTCTAGTTATATGTCTCATTTGGTTTGATACATAATTTGGTTATAATTTAATCTATTGTCAATTAGTTTGTCAAGTAAAACCAATCAATTTTGATTATTTTAATTATCTGGTTTGGTTGGTTCGAATATGCTATATTTACTTCTAATAAAAGCAAGTTACATAGTTTAAAATTTATTGTCGATTAATTTCCATGATATGGCAATAACTTGTATTACATTATCTTCAATATAGGTTGCATATTTGATTCGGGGAGATCAATTTAAGTTTGAATTATAATCAAGTTACCTCATTCATGATAATCCAGGTTCGGATCTGTCCATTTTAGATGTTGTAATTTAGCTCATATCAGGTTTGCTAGATTAACTCCATCATTTTAAAAAAAAAAAATTATATGCATTTATCACAATCTCTAATACAGGGCTTTGATAATTTATTTTTTTATGCTAGACATTTTGAAAAAATAGGATGTCATACCATCTCGATACATAAATACCCTGTGTTAAGATTTAAGTCTAACAGTTTTAAAAAATGAGACTTGGACCACAATATCTAAACAAATTGATGTTTTAATTAAAAAATATTAATGATTGGATAAGAATATATGCCCATTGAATTGAAAATTATATTAATAGGAATATAAGTGGACATGTCTTTTAATTGAGTCTTAACTACTGCCATAACATTCATACTTCATTCACCTGAAAAATTAGATTTTTTAGGTTAGAACAACTGGATTCACAAAAATCCTTTGCACACATACTTGTACACACATATATTGCATGGACTATAATTTCATAACAAATTTATTAAGGAATCCCTCTTGAATGCTCAACTTAGCAGGTGATAATCTAATAGTATTGGTATCACCTAAGAGAAGTACCGTTCGGATGTATGTAATGTCCACAAGTGTCTCATAAGTGTCCCATAAAAATAAACATATAGGTAGGGCTGGCAAAAGTTGACCCAACCCGATAACCTGACCTGAAGCTGACCTGAATATTCCGGGTTTGGGTTGAGATTTTCGACCTGAAATAAAAAATGGGTCGACCCAACCTGACCTGAAAATATAATGGGTTAGGTTCGGGTTGACTTTTTGAACCTGAAAATAACCCGAAACACATGATTTAGAAGTCGAATTATTTTCAGGTCCGGTCAACCTGAAATTAACCCAAACTTTCATAACTTATACAACTTGTCTTTTGTTATTCTTATTTGTATTCGGCCAAGCCCATTTTTTGGATCACCTAAATTTCATTTCTGGTCATTAACCCATACTTTCATAACTTAGCGTGTATAGTTGAATTTCATATCCGGTCATTTTGGGTTGGTTTCGGGTCAACCCAAAATCAGTAACGTCGGGTTTGGGTTATGATTTTCGACCTGAAATTATAATCAGGTCGAGTTTGGGTTAGGGGTAAGTGACCTGAAATATAAATCAGGTCAACCTGAAAATTGACCCAACCCGACCTGATTGTCAGCCCTACATATAGGATACCTCAATTGATGCATTCAACACATATTAAGAGTGTATTCAACGAGCCTGTAAAAAAAAAAAAGAGTGTGTCCAATGAGTGTCGATGGCCAGCACATTTCGAACACAAGATAACACACCATCCATATAAAGTGTCCATAAATCTAGATCCACAACTATCTCTTAAAGAATCAAGATCGGTTTAATTGATTAAAGATCCTCCTTATACCCGAGTTTGATTCTTGCACTTTGCGAATTGGAAAAAAAAAACTTATCTTGATTCTTGGGTCCTTAGTTCCCTACATGATATCTTATACTCCTAAAAGAGATTAGGCTCACAAATTGCATGATTAAAATTGGGTATTATAAAGGCATAAAAGCCGTTAATTTGTGTTGAATTGGACTATTGGTGGTTATCTCCCTCCACCACTTACAACTTGTGTCTCTCTCCTCTATTACTCTTAAAAACATTTTTATGGGTCTCTAGTTCTCCAGGATGCAGTCACGTCACACTCGGCGTCGATCACTTGAGGTACTTATCTCTCTCTCTTTCTCTCTCCTCTTTCTTGCTTAGCTTGAAATGGAGCTCAAAATTATGGTCAAATTGAGGTAATTAATCATGAAATTGGGTCAAATTAAGAAAAACAAATAGAATTGAGATGTGAAAAGTTTAATGATCGAAATTTGTAAAAAAAAACTGTAGAGAAATGAAGAGAGACGTAGAAGCAATGGCAGTAGTAGAAGTAGTTGGGCTGAAATATGTTGTTTGGGTTGCACCTGCCTGCAGCTGTTGTGGCCCAGGGTTGTTCTTCGAAAATGGCTCAACATCTCTTCTAAGGATTCTGATTTCAGCGCCGACACTGATGTCGACGACATTGATGATGATGAAGATGACCGCAACGACGACGATGACGAGGACAACAACAACAACAACAACAACAACAAAGACAGGAACTTCACTGGTGATCTAGAACTGGAAGGTACTGTCAATTTAATTTGAGGTTTAGGAAATGTATTTAATGTTTATATATCTTTACCGTAGGTAAAGGTTGATTTATATAATTTTTTACTCTGTCTGTTTTATGTGTGGTGGATGTAATAATCATATTTAATGCTCATAAATACACCCTGGGTAAAAGTGAAATGATACATGTGATTATAAAAATCTACAAGTGGAAATATTAAGTAATAAATACGAAGGAGTATATATTAACTAGTATTCTTTGCACGCGATGCGTGCATGACATCACGTATGCGTGATTTTGTGGATATTTTCAATTTTATCCTCATTTTGATGAGAAGTTGAAATAAGAGGAAGGGAAGAGGAGAAAAAAAAAGAAAAAAACTGTCTTTACAATTAATTAGTGCATTAAAAAAAATTGGAAAAGGTGAATAATAAAGAAAGTAACTCTACTGTCTATTTTAACGCAAATGTTAGGATTCCTTTTTTTTTTTTCCTTATTTTACTTTTGTTTTTTAAATTTATTAAATGGTTGCAACTGTAATTTTTTTATAATTGGGGGTAATTTGGGCAACTCAAGTGGACACCAAAGTCCTCAAGAGTTGCCTTATATAATAGAGATAACGTCGATTGATGTGTGATATTTTCATTAATTTGTAAATAAATTTATTCTTAGCTGATATTTTGAATGCTTACTGTTAGCATTTAGGGTTGGATATATATAAATCCACTTTTACTCAAAGCATCCTTTTCTAGTTAAGTTACCTTTTTCTACTTTGAGTCTTTGACTGTATTTTTTCATTTTATATAATGTGAGATTGAAAAAGTAGGTTGGTACATAAGTAATTTTCCCATACAGAAGTTTCTATACATGGTTTCGTTTCAAGTATTATAGTTCCTCCATCTTGTATTACTTGCTACAATGTGGTAGTCTGATACATTTTTTAAGAGATGCATTTGGAGAGTATTAAAAACGACAATTTTATTAGTAGATGACATAAAGAATGTAAAATAGGTAGAAATAGTACAATTAAATGACAAAAGATAAAATGGGCATAAATAAAAGGGGAATCACATGCCAAAAACAGACTTGTAAGTTGTAGGTAGTAATTTGGAACATTTTTGTTAAATGTACCGAGTAAAAACGGTGAGGGAGTATGATATTTCCATTTAAGGGAAGAAATGGAAGCACTATAAAAGGGCAAAAGTCTCCGAGTCCATTGCAGTTGCAGCTAATTCACTATATGGAGCTTTGTTGCTCAGACTCTACCCATGTATAAATATCTGAGATGGGTGAGATAGGTCGTCCTTTTCACTGTTTTCACTTTTGGTTAAAAGTGAAAATATGGTCAAAGTTTATAACTCTTGCCGTCTTATTATATGGACATATGCTTAAAGCTGTCTTGATTAAATGAAACTTAAACTAAGTGACAAACATCACCCTGTTAACTGTTAAAGGAAACAGTATAACAAATGATATTCCTTTTTTTTACTGTTCTAAAAGTATAATACCAACTTTTTGGACATAGGGAGCTCTGTTTGAGGATCATTCCCAAGTAGCCAGGTCCATTTATGGTGTTGGATAAATGTCTGACAACGAGACAAGATAAATTCCAGAGTTTTAATAGTAAAAAAACAAATTTGGTAGCATTTTAAATGGTTGGCCATGTGTGTAAAATACTCTTAGTAGGTGATAGATGTGACAAGACGGATAAGACTTTTTCTAATAGATATAGACGCACATTGTGTAGTGCTTGTTTGGCTTTGATACAGTGTGTCATGTTAATATACTGTCCAAACTCCAAAGGTATTCTTTTGTCAAAGACATGTAAAATACAAAAAAGAAAACACATGTAGATAATTGTTTGTATATACCCTAACCTATTTTCTACAGAATTAGGTTTCTCATGTCGACAGGGTTTTGTTATAGTACACACTATGTATCTCCCAATTAGGGACAATTCACTCATGGGCGGATCCACTATGGGTTCACTGGAGCTGAACCCATAGTGGATTGATAAATTTCTTTTCTTTCTTTGCTGTATCAAAGAAGGGACTTTGCCCGGGTGGTTAAGTTACAATTTGTACTTTGTAGCTTGTGCGTGGAATGTCGCGAGTTCGATTATCTTGCTGGGTAAAATCTTCCTTATTGCAATTACTTTTTTCTTGAAATCATACAACGCTATAAAATGCTCTATTTCCCAGCAAAAAGTCCTACTCTCTAGCTGACAATTTTGTTCCTTCATTGTAGTAGGTCAACACTTATAATTGTATAATTACTTCTGACACTTAGGGGGAGCCAGTTGATAATTTGATATCCTTGATGACTCTAATATGCTAAGATCACATTTGTTGGCTTGTGCATTGTCTCACACTCACAATATCATGTTTAAGAATATATTGTGAATTGTGAGTTTGTGGAATCTCACTGTAAACGTTAGGTTCTTTTTTTTTCTTGATCCTTTTATTGAAACCATAAAAGCTATGTTCTATCTACTTTCCAATTTTAGTGTTCATTGTACTACTATAATACCAGATGTTATATTATTTCGCTATTTCATCATATTATCTCGGGATTGTTACTCAAATAAAAAATGTTTTACATTACATATATTAAAATTCTTTGTTATTCGACATTGAGCACTCGTGCTCGGAAAGTATACGTTTCCAATAGTCGAATTCAGAAATTCAGTGAAACTCCTCCATAATTTTTGTAGGAAATCAATCTAGGTAGATGTAGCATATTATAAATAGCTGATTCTTAGGAGATTACTTTCCTATAATACTGATATCCTATATCAGTGAAGATTTGTATCAATTAGTCCCTGATTTTTAGGCACCTATCAAGGCCATATGTATAGAGTATGTTGTACATATATATTTGTACTCAGTCTCACATAAAGGAATATGAAGCAAGTTTCACATATCTCATAAAACTTCATGGTATCAGAGCAAGGTTCAAGAAAACCTGCCTGTCTCTTCTTAAACCGCCATTTGTAACTTCTTCTCTTATTTCTGAAGTTGTCCCTTCATGACGAATCCTGAACAAACATCCAAATGATTCATCTACATCTCATCCCTCTCACAATATTCCTATAATCTCTAGGCCCCCTCAGAAATAACCTGTTATAAACTCAATGGCTATAACTACCTTGATGGTCTCGATCCAATGATGATGTTCATAAGCGGGCGGAGCAAAGATGCATATCTTATTGGAGATATTTCAAAACCAGATTCAAATGATGCTAAATATAAAACCTGGAGGGCAGAAAACAATCTGGTTATGTCTTGGTTGATCAGTTCCATGACAATCGAGATAGGAGAAAATTTTTTGCTGTACACCACAGCGAAAGAAATATGGGAAGCAGGAAGAGATACGTTCTCTAGTAAAGAGAACACGGAAAGAACTTTTCCGGGTGGAGAGTACTCTTCGGGATCTTTGTCAAGGAGAAAATCCGGTGACAATCTATTTCACGACTCGACTCGCTATTGGCGCTGGCTAGACTTATTTGAGATACATGAATGGAAGTGTCTTTGAAGATCGCACGTATTTCAGAAAGATTGTGGAGACTAAACGAGTCTTCAAATTCTTGATGGGACTTGACAAATCTCTCGATGGAGTAAGGGGCAGAATTCTTGGAACTAAACCTCTGCCAAGTCTGCGAGAGGCCTTTTCTGAAGTGCGCAGAGAGGAGAGCCGAAAAAGGGTTATGTTGGGACAATCTCATCCAGCCTCAATCCCAGAAGTTCCAGCCTTAGCAGCAATCAAAGGTAATCTGCCAGACTCAGGTGCTTTTGCTGCCCGAATCGATTCTCACAATTCCAATGACAATCGAAGTAGAAGAGGTCGCCCTTGGTGTGATCATTGTCGGAAACCTGGGCATTTGAAGGAAACTTGTTGGAAATTGCATGGAAAGCCTGCTGATTGGAAGCCAAATAGAGATCGCGAAGCAAGGGGCAATCTGCCGGTTTACGAAGCACCTCAACCCTGGTGATTACGCCCCGTTAGCAAGGAACATTGGAGCTTCTTAAGAACTTTTTCAAAAGGCAAATAATCCCATGCAAAGCTCCAAAGCAGTTACGCACATGCGGCTAAATCGTCCTCTTCGTCTTGGATCGTAGACTCGGGAGCATCCGATCATATGACAGGTGATAGATCACTTTTCACCACTTATTCCTCTTGCACCAGCCTTCCAACTGTATGTATTGCTGATGGTACACGCACCAAAGTGGTTGGAACAGGAACCATTTGTCTCTCAAATACTCTTACTCTCAAATCAGTGTTATTTGTGCCTCAACTTGACTGTAATCTTATATCTGTTAGTAAACTGAACCATGACTTAAACTGTGCAACTAAATTCCTTCCAAAATCTTGTATTTTTCGGGGGAGCTCGGGGAAGAACGATTGGCAATCTTGATTTTCGTGCGGGCCTCTACATTCTAGATATCAACACTCCTATTGATCCACTCGATCATAAATGTTCATTGAGTCGATCTACTAGTCATTCTAATAAGAACAATGAAATCATGATGTGGCACTTTCGTCTCAGGTCATCCAAATTTCCTGTATTTGAAAGCGTTTGTTCCCGTCCTTATTCATCGATAAAGATCTCGATTCCTTTCATTGTGAAGTTTGTCAACTAGCTAAGCATACTCGAAGCACATATTCACCACGATCATACAAACCAAGTCACCCTTTTTCTCTTATTCACGGTGACATTTGGGGGCCATTCCGTATTCCTAGTACAAATGGTGCTCGATGGTTTTTATTGTTAGTTGATGATCATACTCGGTTGTGTTGGACTTTCTTGATGAAAGAAAAATGCGAAACCACACACATATTTCAAAGACTTTCACATCATGATTCAAACTCGATTCAAAGCCAATATTCAAATTCTTAAAGCGATAATGCCAAAGACTTCTTCAATTCTAGCCTTGGTCCTTATCTCAAATCTCACGGTATTGTTCATCAAAGTTCTTGTGTTGACACACCACAACAAAATGGTGTGGTTGAAAGCTAAAAACCGTCATGTACTTGAGGTTGCTCGATCTTTGCTTTTTTAGACCCAATGTCCCTAAGAAATTTTGGGGTGAAGCCATTCTTCGCAACATATTTAATCAATCGTATGCCTTCTCGGGTTCTCAACTTTCATTCACCCTTGCAAACATTTCAAAGTCTATATCCCACCTCACATCTTGTGTCACAAATTCCTCTCAAACTTTTCGGTTGTGTAGCTTTTGTGCATGTCCATTCTCGGTTCCGTGGTAAATTTGATGCTCGTGCACTTAAGTGTATCCTTCTTGGATATTCGGCCCGATAAAAAAGGCTACAAGTGCTTCTCTCCCATTACCGCAAGTTTTACGATACCATGGATGTTACTTTCTTTGAAGACATTCCTTTCTACCCCGATTCGAAATTCGGGGAGAATAACACAAATGAATTACGAATTGGGATTGGTCATCACTCATTGAACCGAATTCACCATCCTCCATTCTATCATCTCCTTCTAACACCTTTGACAACTCCGTTCCAAATTCGGGTTCATCAAATTCTCTGTTGGATCAATCTTCTTCTCCCCTCGTCTATCCTCAACATCTTCTTACTCACGATGATGGTCTCAAAGTTTATCAAAGACGAAAAATTCCGATATGCCCGTACTAAATCAGCAAGGTCAAGAAACTCTCATGAGCCAAGTCGACCTTGAAAAATTACATGATGCGGCGATTCGATAGATAGTTAGGTTCAATTTCGAGGTTGTGACAGCGACAGCGGAGAGTTGGATCTTCCTATGCACAAAGAAAGGGTGTTCGATCATGCACTCAACACCCTCTTCGCAGCTACATTTCTTATACAAATCTGTCTCCAAAATTCCAGGCATGTGTAACATCCTTAGATAAGATCATGATTCCTCTTCGGTTTATGAGGCTCCAAAGATTCCGAGTGGCGCAAGGCAACCTTAGAAGAGTATAGAGCACTTGAAAAGAATGGCACTTTGGGTATTAACAAAATTACCTCTTGGAAAGAAGGCGTGGGTTGCAAATGGATATTCGCGATCAAACAAAAGGCAAACGGATGTGTTGATAAATATAAAGCTCGACTAGTGGCTAAAGGGTTCCACACAATCATATGGGATTGATTATCGGAGACCTTTGCTCCTGTGGCAAAGCTTAACACAATTCTTGTCTTATTGTCTATCGCGGTTAACCAAGGATTGGCCACTTCTTCCGACTTGACGTCAAGAATGCCTTTTTAAACGGAGATCTAATTGAGGAAGTCTATATAGATATACCTTCGGGGTTTGAGACTAAGGATACACAAGGGATGGTTTGCAAGCTCGAAAAATCATTATATGGTGAAACAGTCTCTAGAGCATGGTTTGACAGATTCACCAAGGTCCTTAAACGGGATGGATAAATCCCCGGACAAGGGCCGATCATACTCTATTTGTCAAACACTTGCCGGATGGGAAAATCAGCTTGTTTTGATAGTGTACATTGATGACATAGTTATTACGAGGGAATCATGAAGAAGAAATAAAGAGGCTTAAGATGCTTTGGCGAGGAGTTTGAGATTAAAGATTTGGGCTTTTTAAAATATTTCTTGGGAATGGAAGTGGCACGAAGCGATCAAGGAATCTCGGTCTCTCGGCGTAAGTATGTTCTAGATCTCTTACGTGAGGCCTGGTATGATTGGGTGTAAACTCTTGAAACTCCTATGGATCCTAATACCAAGCGCGCCTAGAACAGATGGGCTGGCAGTGATAAGGGCGATATCAACGCTTGGTTGGTAAGCTAATATATCTAACTCATACACGTCCGGATATAAGTTTTCTTTGTCGGCATTGTAAGTCGGTTTCTTGGCAACCCGTGAGTAGATCACTTGGAGGCGATAAACCGCATCCGAAATACTTGAAAAAGGATCCCGGGAAGGGACTTATGTTTAAGAAATCGGTCAATCGCACATTAGAAGTTTATGCGATTCCGATTGGGTGGATCTCCTTATGACCGGAAATCCACATCGGATATTGCTCATTTATATGGGGAAATTTAGTGACATGGCGTAGCAAAAAAGCAGGACAGTGGCGGCACGCGGCGATCTTTGTGGGCGGAGTTTCGTGCATTAGCCTTAGGTATACGTGAAGGAATGCGGTTACGAAGACTATTAAACGAACTTATGATTGGAACTTGATTCTATCAAGATCATGTGTGACAACCAGTCGGCAATTGCAATTGCCAAAAATCCGATCCACCATGATCGAACTAAGCATGTGGAGATTGACGGGACATTTTATTAATGAGAAAATTGAAAACAAGACAATCTCACTCAACTACGTTCCATCTAGGCGACAAGACATCTTGACTAAAGTTTTGTTCGTCTCCATCTCCTTTGAACTAAGTAGTATACTTGGTTTAGAGAACATATATTGCCTAGCTTGAGGGGGAGTGTAGGAAATCAATCTAGGTAGTTGTAGCATATTATAAATAGCTGATTCTTAGGAGATTGCTTTCCTATAATCTTGATATCCTATATCAGTGAAGATTTGTATCAATTAGTCCCTGATTTTTAGGCACCTATCAAGGCCATATGTATAGAGTATGTTGTATATATATATATATTTGTGCTCAGTCTCACATAAAGGAATATGAAGCAAGTTTCACATATCTCATAAAACTTCAATTTTGGCCCAAAATGAAGTGTTTAAGGGGCATATTGTCTTTGAGCGCCTTAAATTTATATAGGCCTGAATGCCGATGAATGGTGATTTGCTATGTTCGAACCCATAGGTTCAACTTTCTAGATCCGCCATTGAATTCACTAGTTCACATTATCCACTATGTGTCCTTTGTTAAGAACTTGTGTTTGCGGAAATTCTGTTCATGCATTTATTGAAAATGGCTGAGCAATTATATATATATACATACATATATATATATACATACATATATATATAGTGAAAGTGAAAGAAAACAAACTAAACTGACTTGACTAGGAAACTACAAGCCTATAGCCAAGGACGACACTACAACTAGGAAACTTAACATATCCTTCACCCTCCTCTTCTCTTAAGTTGTGTGTGCTACTTCTCTTATAGCCAAGAAACCAGCCTACTACCTCCATGCACCTTACTCAATGATCTCTCACTGCCAATACATGCACCAGCCTACTACCTCCATGCACCCTACTCAATGATGGATAACATTAAAAACCTTGTTTTCCAACAGGCAGAATTGTCCAAGCCACCATGTGAAACATTAAGCCTACAATATCATGGACTACATTAACGATCCCTCCGTGATTCCCCTTGCTACTAAGTCGAGGCTCTTCCTGCTTCTATGCCCCCCTTTACTAGTGCAACGCCCCTCAGATGCCAACAGAATTTGGTGTATGTGGCTCTTCAGCACATGTTAAATTTGCACTATTCTAGTCCAGTAGTCAAGTCAAAACGACTACCATATCAGACAGTGCATCTCACTCTCAGTCTTTCTTGGGTTCTTCATCAGCTTGACGTCAATAACACCTTCTTACATGGGGATTTATAGAGAAATATTATATGTTTCAGCCCAGAGAATTGTTGACTCATTAGCACCACACCATGTATGCTGCCTCAGGGAACCCCTTTTTGGCCTTAAACAGGCCCTTTGTGAGTGTGGTTTACCTTTCCTCTCACCCTGGGCAAGCATCAATGCTCCAATTATGTAGAAATGGATATTCAATTTGTTCGTGAAGAAGGTTTCCCTTGGTCAAGCATGTTACATGTCCGTACTGGCTCATAGCGCGACATCTTCACCAAGGGTCTCCCTTCCTCTCTATATATGGAGTTGCACCCTTCTCACGTGTGCAGGGGTGTGATAATAGATAAATAAATATGTACGTATTTGTGTGATAACAGGAACATAAATATGTAAATATTTCTTCATGTTTATCTTTGCTAATGTGTGGACTTAGGTATCTTATGTCAATAGGGCTGTGTTTTACACACTTTGTATTCTAAAATTCGATGATATCCACAATTCACTTATTAGCAGTCACAAATTAGATGCTCAAGCAATTCAATACAACATGGCTAAGTATAACATTGTTACTTCGACATTGAATAATATTATGAATAATGTCAATGTATTGCATCTTTCCTTTTATGTCTTCTCACACTCAGCACATCTCAATTTCAGACAACCTACCACGATTAAGAAGGCGAAACTCTGAAACTCATAGGGCGCAATACATACATAAAAAAGAAATCAGGTATTGTTTTGTTTTTGATATATCAATCAAATTAACATAGTGAAAGCTATTGTTTCTTTATGCTGGGCAAGGTTTGCCAAGTTCTTTCTTTGTGGCTTGTAGAGTATGTGTTGGGACATGGAATGTTGGTGGAAAACATCCTCCTGATGATCTAGATATTGAGGAATGGGTAAACATCAATGATCCGTCTGACATCTATGTGCTAGGGTAAGAATCTGCATAGTATTTGTAATCATGTTGCTATCTCTCTGATTTTCTTAATGATGTTTCTTAGTAGTCTTACTATCTTCCTCTAGTTATATAAAGCTACCTTCAGACTACTTGCATACTATATATCTTATGCATCTTTTCTAGACACATAAGTATTTAGTTCGAAAGCATGATGTTCTGTCTTCTTGGCTTGCTGTACTATATAATCCTTGGATTGACTCTTTTTTACAGTTGATTATAGATTTATACTGATTGCAAGAAATTTTCTGTTATGAAGTTTCCAGGAAATTGTACCACTAAATGCTGGAAACATATTAGGAGCTGAAGATAAGCGACCAATCTTCGAATGGGAAAATATCATTCGAGATACACTTGGAAGAGTTCCAGCAAAAAAGGGCTATAAAAGCTACAGTGATCCCCCCTCTCCATCAAAATTCAAGCCGGCAGATGATGTCCCTGATTTGGAGGATCATATATCACTTGGTTCTGATAGTGAAGGGGAGGAAGAAGTGTATCCTTTGGATGAGGATCCCATTGGATTCTATGAAGTAAGGGACAAACTGGTCAGTGGTGATGGAATATTCAAGTATCAGGAAGTTTCAAATGATGAGGGCGAAAAGAATTTAAGGAAGCAATTTTCTTGTCCGAAGAGGTTGGATAGATTACGCTGCTTTCCATCAGGGAATGTAGGTGATGCAGTCGTCAAGAATCCAGTGATTATGAAGTTAAACAAAACTCTAAGTGGAACAGAAAGGATTGGTCTGAGCTGGCCTGAGCCACCCCTAGATTTGTTAGCTCAACGTATTTTGGAGAGACCATATAGTTTTAAGTCCACGAAATCTTTTAAAAAGGACGAATCATTTAGGGCATATGATTCTTTCAGGATAACTGGTGATAACAAGACACTGTCAGATGCTGCTGCACTTGCAGAACTTGATCTTGAATCACTTATACAGCGTAGAAGGAAACCTGAATATGTGAGGATAGCAAGTAAGCAAATGGTTGGAATTTTCCTCACAATATGGGTTCGCAAAGACCTGCGCAAACATATTCAAAACCTGAAGGTGTCTACTGTTGGTGTTGGTGTAATGGGCTATATTGGTAATAAGGTCTGTCTGTTTTCTTTGATTGATCCTTCTTGTTGTTCTTTCTTTCCTATTGCCTCCTAACCCATTGGTGGTTATTCTTGGAAATGTCTGATAAAGTCATATATAACTAAATTCATACCGAAAATCAGTTATTCATTCCTCTAGTCTCCTCTATTTGAGACTCTGAATTGTAATAGCATTTGGTGCACAAAAATCTAATCAAGAAGCTCCATTTACCAATTTGTTTTTCTTATGTACTCAGTGTTTAGCCCATAGCGAACTTACTATAGAACAAATTTAGATGTGTGTCTTTTGCATGTCTTTCTAGTGATTGGCAAGACCATGGTTCTTAGAATTAAGATTGCTCCTTTGCTTGACCTTCAACTGCTTTGAATCTGCTTGTTCCATGTTCCAGATATATAATCAAGGATTTAGTTATGTTTTAAAATGTCAAATGGTGATTTTGTTTACAAGCATCAGCCTAATGAATTATCTAAGAGGCTTTTACTCAAGTGGAGCTATATTGCTTCTTTTCACCGCTCTCTACTATGCCTGTTGAGCTTCCCTTTATTATTATTTTGGGCTTTTCTATATGGTATCCCCATGGTTGAAAATACGGTTTTAGTCACGGTTTCGGGAAACGACTACGATTTCGTGGGAAACGGAATGAATATGTTCAACAAGGACCGCATCACAGTTTATCATACTTTATTTGCACTTTATATTATAAAATAACTTATATAGCATTTTTCTTTTACTTTTTTCCCCTTAAAACCAACATAGGTCTCATGATTGTTGTTTGCTTGCCTCTTCTTCTCTCTATCTATATCTTTTTATGTTGATTTATGTCATTATTGGAGGGAGGTGTAGGGAGCAGCGGGAAACTAGAAAAGAAAAATCTACTTTTTTTACTAGCGTCTTGATACGGGAAATAAAGGAACTGCGGGCGAAATTGCCTTGTCACGGTTGGTTCCGCTGAAATTTCGGCTTATTAAATTCACCTGTTTGAAACGCTTAATTTTGGTTCGTGAAAGTTGAAAACCGTTCTATGTGGTACTCAGTGTGATAGGATTGTCAAGTAGCTTCATTGTGTCAAACCTTTTTAAGAAGAAGAAGTTCTCTCCCTACTAATGTAAGTATAAGCACTGAAAACAAGAAAATAAAAGGAAAAATTGACGCTTACTTAATGGAGGAGTACGACGTAGAACACATACAAATGTCAAATGTCAAGCTTAGAAAATGTTAAAACATAGGGTACCAGTACTACGTAGAAAATCCCTCTTTTTTTTTTAATGTCTTCCCCATCTTAATAAAGTACTGAAAATCCTGATGACAAACCATGTGAGGTTGGACATTAAGCATCCCCAATCTGCTGTCTCATGATAATCTAGTATTCTAGTTGCTATATTCTGTTCATAGTTTCAAACATGTCTAGTAATTCTTTCTGACTCTCTTCTCTCTTTAATTTAAATGAAATCTTAGAGTTCTATTTGTCTGTTTTTGCCGTAAAGTTATTTTGTCTATTGATAAATTCTTTTTCCTACGAAAGGCAAATAAAGAATGCTTTGCCTTTCCTGTCTTATATAATTGTATCAACTTTAATCATGTCTCCTTTTTCTCAATATATACTTCATATTGCATTGTCTGGGAATAATTCAAAAATGATCATTTTTTAGGGAGCAGTTTCGATCAGCATGTCTATATATCAGACTCTTTTCTGCTTCATATGTACTCATCTAACATCTGGGGAAAAGGAAGCTGAGCAAATAAAACGAAATGCTGATGTGAATGAAATACACCGGAGGACATATTTTAGCACGGAATCAGGTCTTGGAGCTCCCAAGAGCATTTATGATCATGAGTAAGCTCTGTTTATCGACACTTTTTGATTTTCAGCAATTGATCATTTTCTTTCTCCTGTTGTTAAGAAGGCTGTTAAAAGTTCTATGGTTGTTCCGAACATGACATTAGCTGTATGTTTATCTTTTCAGGAGAATAATTTGGCTTGGTGATTTGAACTATCGCATCAACTTGTCATATGACCAGACACGGCAACTAATATCCGGAAAAGACTGGTCGGGATTGGCTGAATATGATCAGGTATCAGCTCAGATAAATTACTCCCTTAGTACGTTGTCGAAACTTATGTGTATATGTCCAACTCTTTTGAAATGTGTACTTCATGAGTTTAATGTCAATTTGAAAACTGACACGTGATGTCATATTAATTTGTAGTTGTTGGCCAGTTAAAGGATTATATTCTATCGTTGGTGGGCTCACTTCTTGACAGTCCTGAACTTAGTAATTGCAAATTTATAAGCACTAACTGCATTTTGGTTTCTCCAAATGTGTTTAGCCTTAGTCCTTTTGCTTCTTTTCTTTTCTTTTTCTTTTTTTGGAAAAAGAAAATTTGTTTTACCTCCTTGCCAACATAGGATCTGGCATGTTCTACATAGCTTGTGTTGAGGCTTTCTACTAGCTCAGTAATCCAGATCTAAGAGAACATGATTGCTATAAAGTCAAAAAAATTTAGTTTTCTACATTCATTTATGTGTTAATTATCTCGATGAGAATGTCATGGCTGTGAGTGTCCGAAATGCTGACTTTTAGTATTGTATCAGAGTCAATAAGGATCAATTTTATAGTATGGCTCTGAAACACCATCATCTACAAAAACAGAATGTGCCGTAATGTTATATCTTATTGACCCGTTGGTAAGAAAAGCGTAAATGGGAACTTATAAGATTGTTGAGCACAAGTAGAACTGAAATTGGATATTTAGTTTTCTTCAAGTTTGTGAAGCGAACCTGAGACCACGGAGCATAACCATCACTTTAAATTTGAACTGCGTAGTCATCACTTGTCACACCCTGTCAGACCAGTCAGGAAGATAACACTGTGATTGAAACTTTTTGTTAGTGATGTGTCGTTAAATAGTGGTATGTAAGAAACTTAATGATGCAAACATTTTGGTACTATCTATGACAGAATAAGATGCGAATTCAGGGATTAGCATTTAGAGATTACTTGAGACTGCAGGATTATCTTTTGTGGTTCAGGTTTGATGAGATTTATACAGATGATAGTACTACCTGCCCAAAAAGAAGTTATAACTTTTACGTTTGTAGGCCTCTCTTTAGGCCTTTAGGGAGTGTGAATGAAATATTGTGTGAAAAAGTTATTGTTACAAACTGATGTTTGTGCTTTGTTGGGTTTTGGAGAGTTGAGTCAGGACTACGTTTTTTATTGCAGAAAGGTTCTTCACCAGTTTTGCACTGCAAAACGAATCAATTTCTGCAAGCATTATGACATGAATACATAAGATTAAGTAAACACTTGCCAGATTGGACATTTGACTTCTTTTCCTTAGTAGGTTGTCCCACCATCTCTCTTACTTTTACTCTCATTCTCTCTACCTTATTCACTTTTTCCCTACCTTTAAACTCGTCTCTGCCTTTTGGCACTGTGCAAAAGCAGATGTCCTAATTTTTTTTTTTTAAAAGAGAGTATATGTCTGAATAATGTCATGTGAAGTGCATGGAAACAGAGAAGAAAAGCGGGGTAGAACAGAACCATCTAGCAAGTAATTATAGCAAGGTGCTAAAGTAATATTCACAAAAAATGTAAGATAATGATTGTAAATGATATGCCAAACTAAATCTCTTCCCTGCATCTTTGATAATAAGTGTACCATATAGAGTAGAACAATAGATTCGACAGTATGATTTGAGTTTCTCTAGTTCGATAGAAGATGCAAGACTCTAACTAAAACATATTTAAACAAGTTCAATTTTGCTAATATTTCTGTAACCAGCTTTATGCCTGTGAATTGATATATCTATAAAATGGGGTGTTTTTTATCCCTTTCACAAAGTTGCGAAATCCCAGCTAGTCTATTATGTTTCCAGGAACACAGTGTTCTGAGAATATGCATCGAAGTCCTGATTGATGTACAATGGAAATCGTCGCTGCTCAGTTTAAAACATACTATGCAAGATCAAATTGTACTTGGCATAAGATAGCTTATTTTGTTGAAAACTTGTCCACATTGTTGTCATAACTATTGATATGGTGACACTTGCAACTGCAGCTTATGAGAGAGTTTAAAAAAGGCCGTGTATTTGATGGATGGTCTGAAGGTATATTAAAATTTCCACCAACTTACAAATATGAGATGAATTCTGATGATTATTATGGAGAAGATCCGAAAGTGGGGAGACGTACCCCTGCATGGTAAGCAATTTATTATCTTTTGTATTTAAAGTTCTGCCTTTCACGATCTTGCTGTTTTGGCTTTTGCTTTTTCTATTTTGCTCCACTTCCTTTTCTTTCCTCCTTCCCTCCCCCCCTCTCTTTTACATGGGGTGCACAGTGTTCTCTTCTCAAAGTCTTATCAGTTCCACATAAATTATAAATTAGTCTGTTTTTCAGATGGTCGTCCCAATTTCTGTAAACTTCTAATATTTAAGATCAAAGTTGAATTATTGATTGCAATTCATACAACATCTATAATAGAAGTCAAAATTTAACTAAATCTATCAAATTGTATCAAATCAAATCCCCTTCCAACAAAAACTATAATCATTGTAGATGAAATCTAACACTCTTGCTGGCCCTTTATCACATTGATGCTTCATTATACAACCTTCCATGAGAGGCTTTATCGATCTGTTATATGTAGTTGACCATAATCTAATTCAACTGATTGGATATGAAGAACGGAGATAGAAGAACTCAATTCTGCGGTGGAACTGTATCGATCACAATCAACGAACCAATTTGTAGTAGACCAACAAGTAGTAGAAAAGCGAAAGATATGAACTCCAAATTCTCATGAGGAGATGGATAGAACCCAATTTATGGGTAGTCAAGCTTTTCATTACAGAGACAAAGGATATATATTGTGAACATTAACACGAAATCTGATAAACATTGGGGGTACAATTCCCTTAAAAAGCTTTGAAGCCCCTAGATTGATAAACAAAACTAGGGTTTTGAGAGATTGAAGAGCTAGGAGTTCTACCTGTTGGAGATCTAGAGTATAAAGTTAGTTTAATTCATGATATATTGTTTGAGTTACTTGGTTATGGTGTCGTTACTCGAATAATATATGTAATATAATATGCTATATGTTAGTCGTGGTTTTGCGAGGTATGTGATTGCATGACTGAATATATGTGGATTGCATGACTGAATACTTGTGGGTAGTGATGCTTGCATCTCGCAACTCCTTACGCTGGCCAGCAGTGGGTAATAGTCGTGCTCGCACCCCACGAGGATGGTCTCCCCTCGCGACACATTGCTCTAGCCAGCAGCAGGCTGGTACTCATAAGCAGGAAGTGGTCGCGGGTTGCGACCAGGGTCGCACCTCGCGACCTGCTGGGCTTGCCCAGCTCGCGACTCGCGACGTGGTTCCTGATCTCACAATTCTTCGCGTTATTTCGCGTGTTTTGACTGTTAATCAAGGTATCGTTTCGGATTTTCTGAAACAGTATAGCATTATTATAAATATGAAATCTCTCATATGATGAAGGTTGGTTGAGAAAACTACTTCTCTTATTTTGCACACAAACTCTAAAGATCAAAATCAGAAATTCTTCGTCACTACAAAATCTCACAAACTCATTTTCAATTGATAGTGTTCATAGTTAGCGTGACCACTATTGTATTCTTCTTTGTATCTCGAAGGTGAATTCTGTAAACCCGTGCTATACGAATAGGGTCGGAATATTACCTTTGGGAAAGTGAATCACGCCTAGAAGATTGTTCATCTTGTGACCCTTGTTATTTTCGTACTTTCCCTGACACTACCAAACTTCATTTGTAGTCTTCCCCCCATATTTCTCTTTCCCTTTGGGCTTTTCCATCTCCTTGTTCAACTTTTTATTGTTTTATCAATTATTAGCAAATAGAGTTGCTATATCATCTCCCACCAAATCATCGCCTTCATTATACAATCTTCTACGAGGGGGTCAATCGATGTGTTATAGTTTTGAGGTGAAGATTCTGCATAAACAGTAGTTCTTTCCATGAGCTTATTACCAATCTTTCCACCTTCAATTTCATACGTGTCTTAGTTGAGGTTGGCTGTCTAGTTAAACTGTTAAAGTCTTGTTCTCTTCACCTAATTTTTACTGATTAAACTTTTTTTTGCAGGCTAGATCTTAACTTTACTGATCTAAATTGATCTTTGCTGATTAAAACTGCTTTTTTCCTGATTTTTTTCCAAAAGTCTACTGTTTTCCTCTTATGCAATTTACTAAATTATATTAATTAAAACTGACCCTCGATTATTGAAACTGATTTTGCTTATCAAATCTGATCTTTACTGATTACTATTAATATGTTTCTGTTTTGCATAAAAGAACATGGCCTAAGATGCCAAGTTCGTTGCCAAAAAAAAAAGATGCCAAGTTCTGAATGCCAACAGTGAGAAGCTGTACCCTATATATAGCCTTATAATGTCATTACTCATTAGCATTGTCTGAGATAAATTAGTTTCATAATACAGTATTGAATTGTTTGTTTTTCAGGTGTGACCGCATACTCTCATTTGGAAAAGGATTGAAGCTGCTTAGCTATGGAAGATCTGAACATAAGTTGTCTGACCATCGACCTGTCACTGCAATATATGATGTGGAGGTTGAGGTGTTCTCTCCTAGAAAGTTACAGCGGGCCCTTACGTTTACTAATGCAGAAGTGGAAAATGAAGATATTGTGATTGACCTCAGAATGAATGCAGCATTGAGCCAATTGAGACTGGAAGAGGCAAGTAACAATTCTTTGTTTCAAATATACTGATCTTCCCTGGATGCATAGCGCCACAGCGGTAGGTTGTCAGTGTGATTAGCTATTATGTGATTCAAATAGAGAATTGTATTCTCCAGCCCAGTCCATTTGCTCCCTTATCTCTTTCTATTGTAGATGTTCAATGGACATGAGAACTCACTTGTCAACATGCCAATATACTACGCAATTTCATAAGTAGGATTGAAAACCTTAGTTAAGATCTATAATTCAATGTTACAAATTTTAGTTCTAACATTGATGTCTGTTGCTGCAGGACATGGCTGACTGGGGCCGCTGACTTGGCTGTTCCTCGTTCCATAATTCCTGTTCATATATATCCAGCACTTGAACTCGATCATGCGTTTCGCTTTGGAGTGTTCAAATTCATCAACGGAATTGTACATTGCAGTTGGCATGGTTCATCTTGGTACTTGTACAGGTTTTATCTTTGACCAATAGGTAGAAGAAGTTTGAGGAGGCAGGATAGACTGATCTTCATGGTCAGTTTTCTTGAACAATCTTCAAGAAGTGAAACCAAAAGTGCAGGAGGGAAAAAAAAATCTTGGAGAATATATAAACTATAAAAGTACCATGTACATTACACCCTTTTCATATACCATTACAAACTTTCCATTTACTATTATCATTTCTTCATACAGAACGAGAAGACGCAGGTAATAGCTTTTTTGTCGTTATTGTGTAAGCTTGTATGAAGAGTAGCTTATATTTGCCCAAGTTTGAGTGCATCCATTTCTTTTGTACCATTAAAATTCACATCATTGAGATCTTTCATTCATTTAAACACCAAGTCGATTATATTGTACATTGATGGACTTGGATGATTTTTATGTCTGTATTTCTGATGTATCAATTTGCTGAAAGAGATTTTTTAATGTTCATGAACAGTTCATAGTTCTTATGACACTTGCTCTTGCAGTTGATAGATTGTACCGACTGTCATATCATCATATGTGAATGCATGTGCAATTAACATCATAGTTGGTTGTGAGATTGAAGTTTGAAACCATGTAGAGCAACTACAATGGTGCCTGAAATCGTATGAATTGACTTGAAAAAATCTCCACAAAACAATTAACGAAGTAAGCGTCATGGTCACATACTTGCATATGTGAATTTAAGCTGAACTGATGCAAGCACAAAAATCAGTGTGGACCATGAGAATTCTTTTTTCGCTTAATCATTTTTTCTTCTTTTAAATGTAAATTAAAATAAATAAATATATAGGTAAAAAGTAAGAGATAATATTGAGACATTGGGTTAATGTTTTGAAATATAATAACAGGGTTTGGGCAAGAGGTGGGACAAGCTAGTGAAAAATGAAGTGGAGCAAAGGGAATGATGATTGAGAAAAAATTCATACTTGATCTTCTGATACTATTGTAGGCCTTGTAGGTACTTTTAGGATGCATTTATTCACCTTAAAAAACATAACTTATAGATCTGATCAAGTCGAATTAGGTGTACATATAAGGTGAAATCAAAACTGATGAGGTTTAATTAGGCGTAAACATAAAGGTAAATTCAGGACTGATTAGGTTCAATCCATTCTAATAAATTATGTTTAGAATAGCTCGGGTGAAGAAAACACAATTTTGAAGGATTTGTTGATATTCCTTACATGTATAGTAATCCAATCGTGTGGTTGAGATTCATTCTCATTTCTCATGTAAGGAGCATTCTCATGCGATTGCTTTTTATATATATATATATATATATATATATATATATATATATATATATATATATATATATATACTTCCTCCGTTTCAAATTACTCGCTACACTTTCCATATAGGGAAGTTTCATATTACTTGCTACACTTCCTTTTTGGGCAATAAACTCTCTCTATCTCTCTCCTCTCACATGGGTCTCTTTTTTTTTACTCTCTACCTCTCTCTTCTCCAAAAATTGCCTAGGAGTCCGTGAATTGAGAAGTGTAGCAAGTAAAATGAAACGGAGGACGTATATATATATTTGACAGGGATAATCCTTACATGTAGGAGGAGCTTTACCTAGTTCCTAACAATTATGAACAAATTGTATTCATGACAGGGACTTAACTTTTAGTTCGGTCTAGGTTTATTCATTTCAGTTCAGCTTAATTCGGTCAAAATTAGTCCAAAAGCAAAGAGACTTATTCGGAACAAAATGTAAAAAAATTAGTCCATGAGCAAAGAGACCTGCTTGTATGTAACAAATGGTGTGCAAGCCATGCTCAACATAAAATTTTGACCTCATTATTAATGTTCAACCTTATCATGAAAAAAAGAAGAAAGAGGGAATATAATTTTGGGTAGAGACTAATAACGAGATCTAAATTAGTTCTTGGCCGGGCGATGTCCTGGATTATTGCATGTAATTGATATTATTATTTTTGAATTCAGTGAAATATTAATTTATTTATACAGCTTGATATTGCAATGGTGCTTGTAGTTTGAAATTATATATTCTTTAAAGTATCATAAAAAATTTTGCATATTTTTTTAATCGCAATTTACCACAAAAGCAATTTAATCAACAATGACAATTGTCGGCCTAAATATGAAGTACCTCTGAATTTCCGGAAAACAATATGCTCTCTGATAAAAAAATTGGATGATTTATAGGAGTTGATTAAATCTTAAACAATTACTACCTCTGTTTCTTTTTAATCTATACATTTTCATGTTTGCCAACATAAAATATTGACCACTAATATATTTAATTACGAACAAGTAAAAATTATAAAAAGTTAACATTTGAAAATTATGATGAGACATATCTAACAAGATCCCACATGACTATGTTTTTCCTTAGTTAAACGATAGTCAAAGTAAAGTATGTGAATAATGTCAAATTACAAAGTGAATAGGTTAATAATAAACCGAGGTAGTACAAAACTGAAGCAATGAAGCTAAGCACTAAAATTGTATTCATTTCAATAATTAGGGGTAATGAAAGGGCGTAAAGTAGGGAATGTAGTACTCCAATTTTCGGTTACAAAATCTAAGGAATAAATTTAATCAATTTTCAGTTACAAAATTAAAGATATTAAGTTTATTTTAGTAAATAGGGGTTATGAGATTGTAATCTAGGAGATGAATTACATTAATTTTCAGTTACAATATGTAGATTAGATTGAATCTCTTCAAGAAGAGTGCAAAACCTTTGACATCCTCCAGTGGTGAAAAAATATTCTTCCTCCCCGTCATAAGCGAGCTAGGTAAATCAAGGATGTTTGAGAGATGAAAAAAAGGAATTCATTGAAAGAGGAGTTTTGAAAGGAAGCAATAGCCATGATAAATATCTAAAAGCTTTCGAGAAAGCAGTGGCCATATTTAGAGGAAGAAGGAAATTGGGAAGATATAATTTTAACATAACCTACTCGCGTACTTTTATCCTTTATTTTTTTGGTGGAAACTTTTAAATGAAGCCTTATTATAATATATTTGGATTTGGGTGTTGTATGACCTTTAGGGGCAGAAAAATATCATTCGTCCCCGTTATTGATAAGGTCAATCAGGGATGTCCGAGAGATAGAAAAAAAAAGAATGTGTTGAAGGAGGAGCTTTGAAATTAAACAATTTTTATGAATAAGAAGCTTTGGAGAAAACAATGGACATAAAGCATTTTTGAGGAAGAAGGAAATCTCGGAATAAAACATTTTAACATAGCCTACTCTTTCATCTTTTTTATTTGAATATTTTAAAATGAGAAATAAGCATAATATTTGAATTTGGATTTTGTTACAAAGAAGGTGGTATAGCTTCGGTGGTGGAAAAATTGATACTTTTATTAGATGGTCATATAAGGATCGAACCCTCTTGCATTTTCTTTTTTGGGTCTTTCATCCCATATCATGATTCATGAAGTTAGTTCACATTAAAGGTGGCATGGACCGGGATCGCATGCGGGCCGTTTAAGCCTGGCCCAGATTCGGTCCGGTCGATCCGACACGAGCCTAATGAAGCTCGACCCAACCCATTGTCTACTAAGTGGGCCGTGGGCCTGGTGGGTTTATGAATTTTTTCCCAAGCCCGGCACGGCACGAGCCCGCCTAAACGGTCGCGTTCCGGTCCGCGGGCCTAATGTCGCTTCTCTTTTATTTTTAGCCTGAGCCAAAATTCAAAGAAAAAAATATCCGGAAGCACGGACCATGCCCGCAGGAGGCACGAGCCCAGGCCCGCCAGGCCCGTGGGTCGTGCCATGTTGTGGGCAAAATTATCAGATTTCAAGCCCGACCCGGAACGACACACTACTGATGGGCTCGTGCTTGACCCGGCCCACCATTCTCCAAAGTCCGCGGGCCAAGCCCGTGAATAGGCCCAACCCATGACCAGGTCTAATTCACATGATATAATATTACACTGTTAGTTCACTATCTAAATAATACAGATATAGTACAAGTCAAAACTAATGGTATAAAAAAAGTTACTATTAGAGCATCAACATTCATTAACCTCCCCATAATTTCTCTCTCTTCACCTCATTCGTCCACATCACTTTCCACTAACTTTATCACACACCCTTCCCATTTCACAATTCCACACCTACATTCATTAACCTCCCCATTTACCTTCTCTCTCCTACTTTTCCATACCCCACCTCCTTTTCTCTCTCCTACTTTCCATACCCCAGCAATATCAATAAAATAATATGATTCATCACATTAATTTTAGATACTATTAATTAAATTAAAATATGGTAATTATAATTAAATAATTACCTTATAATTAATCGGATTAATTCATTAGTTATATTACGTTAACAAAAAAGCGTTATTTTTAATTAGCACTAGTTTACCCATTTTTCCTTTGCGGTTTAATTTGACAATTACATAATTGCTAATTATAATAATTTACCCGATTTTAATATTAATTATAACGACAATTAAATACGCAAAAAAACACCATAAATTTAATTGAAAAAACATAGATGAAAAAACACAAATTACCATACAATTAATTTTAAATAAAATATTGCAATAATTTAGATCTTCAATCGTCATCAGTAGACTGGTGATTAATTTGCCAAATATGTTGAACCAAGTCTCGTTGTAAGGCGTTGTGCACATTTCTATCCCATGCATCAGCTCGCCTTTCCATATATCGTTCCATTCCAATGTCATTAATTCGACCATGTTGCACAGAATAGTTTGTACGCATTGATCCGCTAATTGCTGTTGCATTTTCTTGCTCGAATTCTGACATGTCACCATAATTCTGATATGTATCTCGCTCATCCTCAACAATCATATTATGAAGAATTATACAAGCCAGCATTATCTCCCACAGCAACGTTTCATCCCATACAAGAGCTGGTCTTTGTATTATTGCGAAACGTGATTGAAGAACGCCAAAGGCCCGCTCAACATCTTTTCGGACCGATTCTTGTCGCTCAGTGAACAATTGATCCACGGGATTCATTGGGAGTCGAATCGCTGGGATGAACACGGCCCACTTAGGATATATCCCATCAGTTAGATAGTATCCTTTGTTATATGTGTTCCCATTGACTGTAAAGTTCACTTGAGGGGCTTTACCTTGATATAAATCATCGAACACCGGAGATCGTTGCAACACGTTGATGTCATTGCAAGTTCCAGGTGTTCCAAAAAATGCGTGCCATATCCATAAGTCACCAGAGGCAACAGCTTCTAAGATAACCGTTGCAGATTTACTCCTTCCTTGGTATAATCCTTTCCAAGCACGCGGACAGTTTTTCCATTGCCAATGCATGCAATCTATACTGCCCATCATGCCAGGAAATCCCCGTCTTTCTCCATCATATAGGAGGCGCTGCAAATCTGTAATGGTAGGTCTCCTCAAGTACTCTTCTGTGAACGCTTCTCGAACCCCTTTAACAAAGTGAGCAAGGCTTGCTTTTGCAGTTGACTGAGCTATTTTGATGTACTCATCAATTGAATCAGCTGCTACCCCGTAGGCTAACATCCTCAACGCTGCTGTGCATTTTTGGATAGGAGTGGCTCCTAGTTTCCCAGTAGCGTCGTGACGTTGTGCGAAATATTTATGTTGTTTTGCAGTAACTGCCTCCACAACTCGAAGGAATAGAGACCTACGCATACGAAATCTACGTCGAAACATAGATTCTGGGTATAACGGACGATCAACAAAGTAATCGTTCATTAACCTTGTGTTTGCAGCTTCACGATCTCTATCAATGTACTTAAGCTTCTTGTAAGATTTTCTTCTGTTGCTGGATGCTTCTGCGACTGGGGCAACAACCATTTGAGCAGCTTGCTCGATTATGTAATCTTCTTCTTCATCTAAACACTCGTTCACAGCGATTATGTTGTTGACATAGTCATCAAACAATTCATCACTTGAACTAGAAGAATTTTCATTTGGGTTCATGTTTGTGAGAAAATTTGAGAAGGGGGAAAGCTGTAGTGTTTATTGGAAGGAGAATATTGTTCTGAAAACCAAATGCAATGTAACTCTTCTTTTATAGACATATGCGGATAAGATTGCAATCTATATCTACGGATAAGATTGGTTCTATCTATGCGGATAAGATTGCAATCTATATCTACGGATAAGATTGGTTCTATCTATGCGGATAAGATTGCAATCTATATCTACGGATAAGATTGTTTCTATCTATGCGGATAAGATTGCAATCTATATCTACGGATAAGATTGGTCCTATCTCTGCAAATTGCAATCTATAAAGTCAGTGAATAAGATAAGATTGGTCCTATCTCTGCAAATTGCAATCATAAATATTGGTACATGAATCATTAGAGCACAAGTCCATTAACTAAAACACACTTACATTTAACAATTTAAACAAGTACATTAATCATAAAACAATAAAACATTAACCATTAAAACACGATAACATTTATCCTAAAAACAGATGAGTTACTTCATGAATTCTCCCTTCAGCTTCGCAAGGTACTCTTCCTCAAATGGTTCAAGATACGATTTTGTCATCAACAATTGAAACATCTTAAACCTCATTTTAGTTTCATCTCGTTGTTTTTGGTACTCAAGCATATCAGACATTCCCTTCCTCATTAGACCTCGCTCATTTTGCATACCACTTAAAGTGTTGTTGAATTCATCCAAGCTTGTTGCAACACCTTTCAATTTGTTTTGGGCTTTCGTTTTCTTCCAACCGTCGGGACGCCCACTTGTTCCGGCTTCGTCGCTTGATCTCTTAGAACTCCCTTCACTCACAACGGTTGAATCTTTACCAGACTTCCATCTTGGAAGTTCTTGCATTGCTACCCAACAATGGTAAAACTCGAAAGCTTTTCCCTTTTTATCTCTGTAAAGATCATGTGCTTTAGCCTCTATATCGTTAATAACCTCACCACTAGCTTGCATACGCTCAACTGACGCAAGTTCTGCTACCCATAAAGTAACACCTTCATTGATTTGACTCCAACGCCTTTTAATAGCTCTCGTAGTTCTTTTGTGCATGACATTCGGTCTTTTAGCAACTGCTGCGTCGTAGGCCACTTGTATTTCACGCCATAACGCTCCCTTTTCCCGATCTGTTCCTTTCTCAGCATTACCGGAACAATTAAGGTAAGCGGACACCAAGTGTTTATCTTCTTCTGCAATCCACCTGTCTTTCGGGTGCTTCCCTTGCTTACCTGTAGTTACTTCCGGTTGTGGAACTTGAACTTGAACTTGAACTTGAACTTCATCTTCATCATCACTGAGTGATTGCGTTGGAAATTGGTTTTCATTTCGCATTCTATTGCTACTCCCGTCTCCTCCCGGAGTTGTGGGATATGGATCTACGCGTTGAGATGTTGGATGAAGTGTGCCAGGTGACGAATTTTGAGGAGTATTCTGATTTACAAAGGCTTGGAACATAGCAAAGAATTGAGGATTGTTTAGCATGTTTGGATCAAAAGGAGTATTTGAAATTGGTTGGGAGTTTGGATTTTGTTGGGAATTTGGATTTTGTTGGTAATTGGTATTTTGTTGGGAATTTGGATGTTGTTGGTAATTTGCATTTTGTTGATATCTATTTCTATAATTAGGATGATTTGGATCCATAATTATCAAATAAGATTTAAGAAGTACTTAATGAGAAATAATGGATTTTTTGAAGTGTTGAAAATATATCAAGATTGGTCTCTATTTATAGAGGATAAAAAAATATGGCCGTTGGTATAATTTTTTTTTTTTTATTCATTATATATAAAAAGTTATGGCAGTTTTAATAACGGTAATATTACCGTTTGTAATATTACACATGGCGCGCAGCAATTCGTTCGGAGGCAAGGGGCATGCAGAGTGTGACACTTGTCGCGTGTTGATTGGCGCACAGCAGTTTTTTTTTTTTTTGAATCTCACACGCTGCTTCACGTGGGATTTGTATTCCCATATTGCTGTACACTTGGCGCTCACTCATTCGTTCTCAATATTGGAGGGTTTCCTAATTATGGGTGTTCCCCATTTTTTTTCCATTATGAGCAACATACCTCCATTGGTGGGAAGGTTCCCATTTTCAGTTTTTTACAAATGGGGAACCTCACTTACCTACCAATGTAGGTGCTCTTACCACATTTAGAAACTTCACAGAGCATCCCCTATTTTAAAGTCAGCCACAGATCTAGAGAGATCATTTTGACAAGGGAACCAGTTCCAAGTAAATGTTTATATGGTACAATCAACTTTTTTGGTCTATAGTACTAGACATGAGATAGATCTTCCAAAACACAGGGGTTTTTTTGGCATAAGCCAATTCATTTGAGACCCTGCAGATCCGCTCTTTTTCCTATTCAAAGATCAGGACCAAAACCATTGGGGAAAAAGGTGTAAAACATACTTGGTCTATGATGCAATTCCTGCCAAAGAGCGAAGTTTCTGAATTATAGAATCAATAAGAACATGAGATCCAGCGGTAGCTGCAAATGGCAAGTGCTTGGGTGCTTCAGCTCTGTCAAAGTAAAATCCACCAGAGACTAACTTTTCTTTTGGTTGTAAAGCCAACCATATTATGGTATCCGCGCCTTCTCCCCATGTTCGAAATTTCCCGGAAAACCTAGTATATATCATTATGAGCAACTCAATATATCAGACGAGAAAACTATTATTTGATCAATTTGATTAAACCATATGATCCACATCTATTTTCACATTGAACTACCTTGTCAAAAAAAGGAAAGAATAGCAAATTAAACCGGGTTTTACATAGATTCTGCTCATCCCCATTCTACTCCCTCACTACCATGAACAATGTCACCACATTCCGCATATAGAAAGATCACCATTACAATTACTATCCACATGTGCTGAACTGAGAATTGCTCGAAATTGTCGAGGAACAAGAACATAACTCAAACACTATTATTTGAACTTCTCATTCCAATGCATAAAATTACGACTAACTAGCATCCTAGAGCTTCTAACGAGGGTTAATGGTTGATTGCTTTAGGTTTTTAAGCCTTCAATATTACTTTCCACCATGCTTAAGATTTATGCATTTGAAGATAAATACTAATAGCACATTATACATGCATTTATTGATATATGGGTAACATCTTGTTGTGAATTAACACAACTGGACCCCAAATTAGAGGTAGAAGAATGAATTTAGATTCATATTATGGAAAACAGAAAGTCAGGATAGTTTATCGAGCATTTAAGTAGCCTGATTCAATCCCAAAAGATAAACAAAACTAAGATAACAACTCAATAATCTGGATGCCTTACTCTTTCCCTACTCTTGCATATACCAATATTTCATTTTCACTTCCCTCTACTAACCGACTATCTTCCTTTCCAAGCTACCGTTAAAAGACTATTATAAAAATTCGACACTGCCCCTTTCTAGTAGGCTAGTTCGTTACTGATATGCAGACATTTGAAAAGCAGCTGAACAGAAGCAGATGAACTTCCTAAAAAGTAGAACTGTCCTCAATGTCTAACAGCACTCGAAGGTTCCATACCTGTTTTCTTGTCCACGGATTCAAGTAACAGACTAAAATCACGGTTCAGTGTCAACATATATTTTTCAATTATCAATCCAGAAGGCAAATGCTAGAGCCTAACAGACTAAGATCATTGTCAGAATTAAGACACAAATCATATAAAGTCGGCCAAAAAGCAGATGAAATGACAAAAAAGACTTTTTATGTGTCAAAACTAACTCATTTCCTTCTAGAGTTAGTAAAGAATAGGATGCAGAAATGGCTTAAAGCAAAGTAGTTCAAAAGTGTGAATGCTGTACATGGAAGCTCCATAAAATCACTTGGTATCGGTTATTAGCCAACTAACGTGCAATAGCAATCAATCGGATTCAAGGAAAATATACTCACTTAAGGTATTACCTTTCTGAAAATTCTGGCAAACTTTTCGCAACTCCAGGTGTCTCAGCCCAACCTGGATGCATAGCATAGAATCCAATTCCCTTCTCCTTGTACATTTCAGCCCATTTTTCTGTTAATGCAACCTAAAACAGACAAATGATGCACATTTTCATGTGATCCTTGCAAGATAAGGATTGGATATTGGTTCCAATTATTAGCTTGACATAAACAACATATCATCCATGTAAGCTTCAGGGTTCATCGCCTAAGCTGTAGGACCAGCATACTAGGAAATCTTAGATGGCATAAGATATATCTCATTGAGATGAGATTAATAAAAGTCTTTCAGAGGCCAAAAGAAATGAACAAGAAAGCTCTTTATTTAAGACTAACTATTTAAGACAAAGGGCGTCTTTTCTCAGTAGGCGAACGAGACATCTAGCTTTCTAGGTTCTAGGACAAGTGATGAACAGGATGCAAGAGAGCATTATATCATCACTAGGTGATTTTATAGATGGAACATTGGAGCACTACAGCAAACATACACACGTATGATCATAATTCTGAAGATCAATGTCACATGGGATAACTTAAATAAAATCACATCATAATAAAAATACTTTGTATATGGAAGTTCACATATGAAGAATTGAAGCATTTAACCAACTAACGCCATTCACCAGGAAGAGAACAATGACACCAAAACAAACATACAACTGCTAGACTGACAAATTAGCATATTAACTACACATATGCCAGAAAAAAGATAAATGCTGGCATTAAAAGTTTTACTGACCTGCACTCTCTTGTTTCGAGCGTACTGCATCACCCCATCAAATTTTCCCTCACTGAACTTTATTAGAAAGAAATAATCAGAAGCTATAGCTGGTTCATGTTCATAAAACAGAACCTAATATACCTTAACAATCGGTCACCTGCAAATCATTTGTCAAAGGAGCAGTGTACATTCCACCAGAAGAAACTGTAATCACTCGTGCATCAGGTGCAGCCTTCTCTAATAGGGGTAACATGGACTCTGTGATGATATAAGTTCCCAGCACGTTTACAGAAAAATTCAGCTCGAAGCTAGAAAGAAAAGCAATTGAAAAAGATATTAATTAGAGATACAACTAAAATTTATTTACGTGTATACACTAGCACATATACATCTACACAAATGGAAATGCTTTCTGGGGAAGCGGGGAAGGGGGGGGTCTGCAAGTACAAAATGATGTCAGCATTTCTGCTATCTAGAAGAAGCAAAAAATTTACCCTTCATAAGTTGTGACACGGTTAGTCTCAAGAATGCCAACATTATTGACCTATAGCAGTTATGCAGATTCAGACAACATTTAGTCAAGTCATATGTAGTAAAAGGAGATGGCTGTAATGCAAGTAACACCAAATAAAGTAAGATTTTGAACACATAGATAAATCATAGTTCACATAAGAACCAAGCTTACCAAAACATGAAGAGGGGCACCCTTTGAAGCAAATTTGGCAGTGAGCGCCTTGATTTCACTCACACAAGACAGATCACATACCTATACAAGTAATTTTGAAAACCAATTGCAATCAGCAGAGCAACTACTAGTATCAACTGTCAAGCAATTAGTTAGCAAACAAGAAATCTCAAGGAGCTAACATAAATAACAGATGTGTTTCTAAAAAAAGATCATATATTGACTGTGGCATTCCACTATAATGGTTACATAATGAATGATCTACACCTCCAAGTAGACATTCTTGTTTCCGGTTTTAATTTGAATTTTAGAAAGAGCGGCTTCCCCCCTCTCCTTACTACGGCACAGCAAGTAGACAGACGCCCCTCTGTGGATAATAATAAATAAAAATTGGCCAAAAAAAGTGTTCTTAGTATCCACAGAAAATCTGGACTTTCTGGAACTCTGAATGATATTAACACGAAGTGCTCAAAGCATAAGCAATACCTTGAAGCCAGATCCTCAGCAGTTGCAAACCCAATGCCAGAATTCGCTCCAGTAACAATACAATTCTTTCCATCCATCCTTATTTGCATATCTTCTGATTTGAAGTTCTTTGAATGTTCCCTAAATGAAGGACAAAGAGAATTAGAGCTTGATGAAGAGCAATACCACTTTGGAACAAGCATGAGAATAATGCCACTTTTTGGGAAACCAATTATGCTGTACTTTGACGAGTTCAGATCAGTTACGCAGTCTAAGATCTATATACTAACTTGTTTCTCCTTTGATCACTTTCTCTTGATCTAGGGGGCAAGAATGACCTTCCATTTTTTTTCTTTTTTCTAAGAAGGTTATTTTGGCCTACAAACAAATGAAGTTAGTAATGACAGATATTCCAACTATAGCTGAACCTTATTCAAAATAATTATGGGCTACCTATCAGAATAATTAATCATTTATTGCAACGCGCTTTTTGGCCCTAGGAAGACAGAGCAAGAGCTTGCAGTATTCATCAGACTCAACTCGTAATATCTTTTTCCAATCTTTGACAAAATACAATGTCAAAACTATGCAATATCCGACATTTTAAGGAATAGCTTTTCTAATGGGTTACCAAATCCAACTGTCATGATCTTATTTGTTATATGTCCTATTTTCTGTTGACATGAAAACTATTTTCATATATGAAAATTGATGCTCCATGCTAGTATACTTACAACTGCTACGGCTTAGCCCTTCCTATTTCATTCAAACAGCTTATAGAAAACGATAGCAGCAACAACCCCATACAAATTCCACCACAGATCAGGACGTCTGTCCAAATCGATGCTAACTAGCTACTAATATAATGCATACCCGCATCAGTAAAACCATAATGTCCTATACATAAACTCACTTTCCAGTCCAGTACATCAAAATTTTAAGTCCGATTAGTTTCACTCATATCAACATTTGTCATTCCCCTAATGCCTCCCTTCTTCTATTGCATATTCTTAGAAGTACAGACCTTTTGAACAAAACAACTACTTCTATTGGAAAACAGTGAGGAACCCTGAAACAGACCCTTAGTTCATGCACCTCTCATCTCACCTTTCTTCACTTTACCGGCTCCAAGGTTGTGATTGGCTCAACAAAAAAGAAAAGACATTTTCAACTGAATTCAGTATTCAACAGAAAGTATATTTTCATCGATTATTCCTTGTTTGCTTCTTTCTTAGAAAAGTTAACGAGAAAGGAAATTAGGAAATGTAAGCAAGGTTGTGTAAATTGGATAGGAGTAATATGAGAGATAGGGAGGTAAAAGCGGCGATCCTTCCTTAAAAAGAAAATCTATTTCATCAATGGGAAAACTATCTACAAACCTACAAGAGGAAAATTTTGAAAACTGATATCCATAGAAAATCATTTTCCAACCTAAGGGCATTACACAAGAATTAAGAACATACACGTGCAACAAAATTTGACTCATTTTCACTAAAAACAGCAACAGTTTGTATACACTTGCCCATTAAGATGATCTCCCTTCTTCATAATGAAGACAATTACTAGTTAGGACTTCACAATCATAGTGATTGAATCAAATAGTAAATCCAGAAAAAAAAAATCCTAAATAAGCTTTAAAATATTCCAAGTTCCTCAAATACTACCACTCTCAACAACAACAAAAAGCTTCCACAAGATTATCTCTCAAAAAAAAGGTCATTGCATTTCTGCTACCTTGTTAGATGTTGTTGCTGGTGCTGAACCAATGCTAGATCAGTTTATCCTTGTTAATTCGTTAGGTGTCTCCCTCGATAGAGAAGATTGTCCTAACTTTTTCGTTCTAAATCAAAAAGAAAAAAAAAGCTTCCACAAGATAAATGACAAAAAAGTAAAAAATAAAAGCAGTTGAGTTCAGATAGCAGCTTATCACTGATTACAACAGAACATGATTTTTATATTTTACGTACGAAAATAATTACACAACATTCTTACCAAAACAATAAAAATTGACTCACCACATTTTCATTCATATGAAATAGCTGAAAATACAAAAATTTGACTTACATATAACCGGCTTTGGTGAAATTCAGGTACCCATAAACGCCAAAAGCTGCTGATCTCCATGCCTATACAAGATAAAATATAAGGAAAAAAGATGAGTGAAAAATTGAAGGAAAAGAGTAGGAATGTATGTATAAATTGAGAAAATTAGCACCTTGACGAGAAACATAATGCAATCTGTAAGAGAAATATGAATTTTAATTTTAATTTGTATCATAGCTATTATTTTATAAAGTGATGAACAGTTATATACTTACACTTATTTATGAAGAAGGGATTTGTATTTTATAAGGGGCTTGCGAAAGTGCCACGTAGCAACTAACTCAACCGTTATCTTCATCTTCAGCCGTAAATTTTCCTCCGTACGTCCTTAATGTATGCTTCATTGGATTTGTTGACCTTCGTTGTGAGACTGATGAAACTAATGATTAACATGATACCGTTTTGTTTCAACTTAGTTTTATTTATCTAAATTTAGACCTTATTAGTATCTATTTTGTATAAATTATTAGACTTTATTTTGTGAATTTGTCGATCCTTATTTTTGTTAAACCGAACTTATCGTTTCTTTATTGAGACTTTATGAAAACTTTTTTTTCCCTTATGATACCTTATCTAGACTTATGGGTGTGTCAAACTTCTAATAGAACTAAGAGGTGCTCCTATTAAAATAAGTTATTCAAGCGATAAAATATTTTATTATCTATTAATAAAGAATTATGAAATGTAAATATTTAAAAACTCATAGGATCTCATGAACTGAACTTATCATTCCTTGTTAGACTTTATCTTAACTTTTTATTCCTTATTAGAACTAATATGAAATTATGGGTGTGTCAAACTTCTAGTACAACTAACAGGTGCTCCTATTAAAATAAGTTATTCGAGCGATAATATCTTTTATTATCTATTAGTAAAGAATTATGAAATGTAAAGATGCCCTTAGGTGAGGAGGAGAGAGGGAGCAAAAAGACAAATATCACAATGTTATGTGCCAACAAGAGAAATTGAGTCTTTGTCAGAGTTTTGAAAACCAAAACTCCATCCAAGACTCATTCCACAATCACACTAGATTATCGCTTGAGACTCCATCCAAGAAATTGAGTTTTTGCTTCAGACTACAACTTCAGACTTGCGATAAAGATGCCCTTAGGTGAGGAGGAGAGAGGGAGCAAAAAGGTGACCCATGTGATGAGGAGAGATATAAATAGAGAATATTCAAAAAAGGTAGTGTTGCAAGTAATAAGAAACAACCATAAATGGTAAGTGTTGCAAGTATAATGGTAATTCTACGTGGTTAAACTTTTAGAATTTAACCAAGAAAATGCAATGGAGCTTACATTCACGAACATAAATTAAATACTAAGTTACAAGTTAAAAATAATTTTTACAAAAAAAGGGAAACTCCTATAGTAACCCTGAGGTTTAGCGTAATTCTTAAATTGTACCTCACATTTGGGGAATTTTTCAAGTGTCCTCGAACTTTGACTTTGTTCTCAAAACACCTTTACTATTGACGGCATCCTAACACTGTTAGGGTTTTCTCTCTCTCCTCCCACCCTCAAGTGATGAACCTCTAAGCTTTTTCTATCCCCTCAACTCCATGCTTTCTCCCTCCTCCCAATCTTCATTAATTGTTATTTGCAAAATTGGAAACCCATAATCATGCTCGAAATAAAACTAATCATTAGAACATAAGGTTTTTTTTTTAACAATATCAGACCCTATTGCATCCAAGCAGAGAGATTAATGCTCGGGAAGCTCTGCCCATATTCCAGCCTACAACCACGAAGGGCTGTCAACACGCGTCCTCAGCAGTGACACTCACCAGCATCAACCACCTGCTGTGGCTACAAGCAACAACTACCAGCAATTGCTACCAGTGCATGCATGGCCCGATGTAATCCCTCATAATTTTATGAATTTTATAAATATATTAAAAGTATATTTATAAGTACTTTTAGTATTTAAATAATTAAATTCTTGAGTATTGACTATTTTAAAGTCAAAGATTATTAACGTTTTAAATAGTCAAAGTATTTAAATTATTTTAAGATGAACTTTGAGAGTCAACAATAGATTTAAATAAGTTGAGCAGTAGTACAAATGAATTTAATATTTGGTTAGAGGAGCCCAAACTTTTGTAGCCTTCTCATATTGTCATCTTTCATTAAACTAACCAAACAAGCCCATTGGTCTATTGGACTCTAATGGAAACCTATAAATACCCTACTTCCTCACTAATTTTGCCTCTCATTAAACAAGCAAAGCCCTAATTTTTCCTTGCTCTCTTTATCTCACCCGATTTCTCTCTCTATCTCTCTCTCTCTCTCTCTCTCCCTCTCTTTCGTTCTTCTCGGCTGCCGCTAACTACCGGGCGGCATTGCCCCTGACCACGCCACCACAGCCAAAGAACCCACCGGTGTCCCTTCTCCTCGGCACCCTTATTCCTCTCTCTTCTTTTGGTTTATTTCCTCTCTTTTTCCTCTATAGTATTTTAAAACTTAGTTTTGATGTTTAAATATTATTTTAGTGGTTTAATAATTAAAGTTTGTAATTTTATGGTTTTAATAAATAAATTTCTGATTTTAGTAATTCTTAATTAAAGTTATAAATTTCAGATTATATGCTTTATGTTTAAAGAGGATTTTAAATATTAAAGTAAGGATTTTTAGGGTTTTAAATGACTATTTTGGTAGTACTATATTAAGGGATATTAAAGGTTGAAGTTTAGTGTTTAAAAGAGTTTTAAAATATTTTTTTAAGAGAGTTTAAAGCACTTTAAAGTTGCTGTAATTTATTAGAGTATTAATACTTGAATGTTTTGAAAATTGGTAGGCAAAGACTTTACTTTGAGTGACTTATAAAGAGTTTAAAGTGGCCTCCCGTATTGTTTACACAAAGTACGTATATGCCTATGTGTTTTTAGACTAGTATCATATCCTAAGGTTAGGATTGATATAGTCTCATGTACGTGTAGGGAACTTTTTATAGTTCATATGTGGCTTATATTTAAGTGGATTTGCATGTTTTGTACTGTTGTGTGAAGCATGTTGTCTATTATGAAGTATTACATGTTTGTGTGGATGACTGATGCAAGCATGTGGGTTGGGAACGTTTAATTTATTAATTCACATGAGGGATTAATAAATGTACTGTTTATTGGATCATGAAATATTAAAATGTATCATGTTGTTCCCTTGAATTTATTATATTATTTACTTTATAACGACCATGGACCTTGTTTAATAAAGTTGGATATTCACCTATTGACATGTTGGTTGATTTTTTATTTAAGTAAACAAATAAAGGTTGGTTGGTTATTGATCTTAGTCAATAAATAAATGGGATTAATTCTGGGTCAATTGAGTTATATGATCACAATATTTAATCCTAAGATAAAAATTAGAGTCTTTGTGTTTTCTTGTTATTTGTGTTGGTTGTCTTGGGACCGGATTAATTATCCTGTCCTATTTTATTCAATTAGTACCTCGATATCGTTGGTCGTAGGAAGTATGGAGTCGGGCCCGTACTTCATCTTCTAAATTGAAGACAAGGTTTGGTTGGACAACTCTATCCATTGACTATTCAAATTTATTAATAAAATAATCTGTTGGTTTTATGGAGTCAAGTTCAATCTAGTGAGTCTGATATTTTTTTATGTTATTACTCATCCCTGATTTAATGCTTATTAGTGTCATGTTAGGTTATGTGTGTTTATTTATTATGTATGCACTCAGCTTTGCTAATTACGTGCTTTTCTGCGTGTCGATCATAGTTGTGCCTATTGATCCTCTAATGACCGTTTGGCGAGCAGTCTTTCAGGATCAATATAGCATCGACCATTCCAAGTTTGAAGATAATGCATCCATTGGGTTTTTGGGAAACAGTTGGGAGAGCTTATGTTTTCGCCTCTTTTAATACTCTTATACCTTTGTTTATTTATGTTGCATTAGTTTTACTTTTTATGTTTGGTTTGATTCTGGAGTTGACTTTGTGGTTGATTTAGTTTGGGAACCTTTTGGTGCTTAGACATTAATATATCTTTTAGGTTTAATTAATGATTTCAAGTATTTTATTTATTTTCCGCTATAAAATTCTAGGTAAGCCAATACGTTTTCACACGGGCGATTATATCTTGGTGATTCTCTATGTTTTGTGGGAAAAGGTATTTTATAAAATAGAGAATTATCAGGGTGTTACAAAGTGGTATCTTGGAGCTTAGATTTTTATTGGCCTCTCGTGCCAATCAATTTTTTTAGGCGCCTAGTTATTTAAAAAGAATTTCCAAAGAAAACAAACTCCTACTTATTCATTGTTCTTTAATCACTTTTGATGAATACGAAACATTTTTTTAGGGTTCGAATTTTTTTTCGTAAATATCTTTTTATTCGAATATTTTTTTTATATATTTCGGTTTTCTTTTTTTTTCGGAAGTTTATTAATTCCGAAAATTTCTTTAGTAAGTCCGAAATTTTTCGGCATTATGCTTTTGTGCTTCGAAAAAAATTATTTTTATGAATTTAGTTTTCATCCTATTTACTTTATTAATTTTTGAGAGATGGGTAGAATAGGAAGGGAATATAAGATAGAAATATTATATGTCTGCATTTAAATGTTCTGTTAAGTTATTTTAGTCTGTTCAGCTGTTGTTAGTCTGTTCAGTTAAGTCTAAATGTTTGGTTAGTGCCTATTCGTCCGAAGTGTTGTTTAATGCTTATTTGCCTAAATACATGTTCAGTGTTTTTCTTCCCTACTTAGCTGGATGATGTTATTCCTGGCTTTAAATTATTTATTTATTTGCTTATTATTTATTGTTGGGAATATACGCTAAGTGAGGGTATTGTTCATTATAGATGTCGTGTTCAACCGTAAATGGACCCTTAGGCATGACTGATAGTGAAGTTGACCGAGTGGGAAGCTACTCCAACCCTATTGTGGTTAGTGACGATGAGTCTAACGTGGAGTCTGATAGTGAGAGTTATACCAGTCTAGACCTTCATATGCGGCGTATCTTGAAGGTAAGCATCCTTGACAGCGATGATGAAATAATTCGAGAATTTGACCATGCTAGAGGACAAAACCGAAAGGATATTTATACAGCTACTTGGAGATCTTATCTGGATAGTGATAGTGATACAGAGTTGGAGGAAGATGAACCTCAACCCAAAAGAATTAAAAGGCCGACTAGGGCTGAAGAGCCAAATTATTATTGTGTTATTGAAGACATTGAAGATTTTGAAGATGAGATATTCACTCCAGAGAAGTACAAGGAAGATAAGGATAGGAATGATGATGTTACTCCATAGAGTTATTATTAATCATGTAATGAGATTAGTTTGGTTGAATAAGTAGCTAAGCTACAATAATTCAAATTTCTTTTCTTTAGCATCTTTACTTTGTTGAGGAATAAGTTTGATAATTTTTGGATTGGAAAGATATTATCATTATTGTTTTGAGGAATAAAAGTAATTATCTAGTTATTCGAGTTGAGCAAGAAATTATTTTAGTACGGGAATGGGAAATATTTTATTTAGTTATTGTGATTGATTTGTTTGATCCTTATGTGATTATTGATGTGAATAATTATAAATAAGTGAATACATGATTGTTTATGGTTATAGTGATCGATGAACTTAGCACTATTATAATTCAATTAAATTTTATTTTGATGCGATCTTGTATGATCAAATTAATTTGATGCCTTCGTAGTAAATGACAAGTAGTTGTGAAGCGAAACCTAAAGTAGACCTAAGTTAAATTTCAGGTCTTGAAGTAGAATGTTGAACAACGATACCGCTTTAGCTTTTGTTATCCACCTTTTGGCTGACAAATTAACTCAAGAAAGGACAGAGCGTCCTGATCCTGCCAGGGACATGTTCGAAAGGTTAACTAAGATTAAGCCGCCATTCTTTAAGGGGCATGCTAACCCTACGTTTATAGAAAGCTGGATTAAAGAGTTTGATAAGATATTTGGGGTTGTGAATTGCCCTGAGGTGATGAAAGTGGGTCAAGTTGTGTTGTACTTGAAGGATGAAGCCGATTTATGGTGGAAGGAGAATAGGAATAAGATTAGTGCTGAGGAAGGTTTCAATTAGGATTCTTTTACTACTGCTTTGAGAGGAAAGTTTTACCCTGCCTTTATGAGGAAGTAAAAGGCTCCAGAGTTCATAAAACCTTGGGATGGGGAGTATGACTATTTCGAGTATTACAAAGAAGTTCATAGTGTTGTCTAGATTTGCACCTGAAGTTGTAGCGACCGAAGAACCGAAAGCTCGGAGGTTTAAGCAAGGACCGGCGAAGAGATTCAATTGGGATTAGGAGGTGAGACCTTTACGTCCCTAGATATTGTTTATGGGAGAGCTGCCCATATTTATGGACTTCAATCAAGGCGTGATAAGAAGAATGATGTGGTAGGTGAGAAAAAGAAGGATTTCAATGCTAGTGAAAATCAAGGAAGTTTTAAGAGAAATAGGAATGGGAATGGAAATTTCCAAGGGAGAAGTGGCCAAGGTTTTAATGGTAAGGCCCAGTCTGAGAGAAGTTACAATTGCAAGAGGTGTAACAAGAATTATCCTGGTAAAGACTGCAAAGGAGAGCTAGTGACTTGTCATTACTGCCAGAAGAAGGGGCATAGGGAATTTGAGTGTTTCACCAATCAAAAGAAAGAACAGAATGGCAATGGGAACGGTAGTCAAGGAAGGTATGGGCAATCAAGCAAGCAACCAAGGGCCGAAGCCTATAGGATCGCAAAATGGTCAAGGAAGCTACAGAAAGCTTGCTAATGGGAACGACAACAACAACAACAACAACAACAACAACAACAACCAGAGCAAAGCTCCGGGGAAGTTGTTCGTGATGAGTCGCAATGAAGCTGAAAAGTATGTCGATGTAGTTTTTGGTACTTTTTCTATTAACTCTGTTATATTTAAAGCGCTAGTAGACTTCGAAGTGATTGACTTACCCATAAGTTTACCTACTGGAGAAGTTATAAGGTGTACTAAGATGTATAGAAACTTACCTTTAAAGATAGGAGAGTGTGTTTTTCCTTCTAATCTTATAAAATTCAATTTGGGAGATCTAGACGTTATTTTGGGAATGAACTGGTTAGGTTCCTACAAGGCCAAGATAGATTATGAAGCTCAGAAGATAGTATTGAAGAGTCCTTTAGGAAAGTCAACTTCATATCGACGATTTGGGAAACCTAAGAGTTTTGGGATCATTTCTTCAATGCAAGTAAAGAAGTTAATAAAGAAGGGGTATGAGTCGTTCTTCTGTAGTGTGCAAGATGTGAACAAAGAAGTTGAGTTAAGGATTGAGGATGTACCGATTGTGAATGAGTTTCTGGATGTGTTTCCAAATGAGATTGTTGGTATGCCACCTAAGTGAGCCGTTGAGTTTACCATAGACTTAGTTCCTTGTACTGCACCTATTTCCAAGGCACCATACAGAATGGCACCTCTTGAGATGAGCGAGTTGAAGACGCAATTGCAAGAATTGTTGGAGAAAGGTTATATTAGGCCTAGTGCGTCATCACCTTGGGGAGCATCTGTGCTATTTGTGAAAAAGAAAGATGGAAGTATGAGGTTGTGCATTGATTATAGGGAGTTGAACAATGTGACAATTAAGAATAAGTATTCTTTGCCTAGGATAGATGACCTATTCGATCAGTTGAATGGAGCAAGTGTGTTCTCGAAGATTGATTTGCGTCCGAGGTATCACTAATTGAAGGTAGCTGATAAGAACATACCTAAGACTGTATTTAGGACGCGTTATGGTCACTATGAGTTTACAATGATGCCGTTTGGATTGATCAATGCTCCGGCTATAATCATGGACTTGATGAATAGGATATTCCAAGAGTTTTTGGACAAGTTCGTCGTAGTGTTTATTGATGATATTTTGATTTACTCAAAAAGTGAAGAAGAGCATGATGAACATTTGAGGATATTCTTGGAGACACTTAGGAAGAACCAATTGTATGCCAAGTTCTCTAAGTGTGAGTTCCGATTGGATAAAGTAGCATTTTTGGGTCATTATGTATCTAAGGAAGGAGTGTATGTGGATCCTGTGGAGATACAAGCAGTTAGTAAGTGGCCTAGACCGAAGAATGTGTATGATATAAGAAGCATTCTGGGATTAGCTGGCTATTATAGGAGATTTGTGAAAGATTTCTCGAAGATAGCAAGGCCGATGACTAGTCTGATGAAGAAAGAGTCGAAGTTTGAGTGGAATGAGTGCGAGGAAGCCTTTCAGACTTTGAAGGAGCGTTTAACCTCCGCACCTGTTTTAACCCTGCCTGATGGAAATGAAGGATTCGAGGTGTATAGTGATGCTTCGAAGAATGGGTTGGGGTGTGTTCTGCAGCAAAATGGGAAAGTGATCGCGTATGCGTCGCGTCAGTTGAAGTCATATGAGTCGAATTATCCTACCATGACCTAGAGCTCGCTGCTATTGTGTTTGCATTAAAGATTTGGAGACATTATTTGTATGGAGCAACGTGCAAGATCTTTACTGATCACAAGAGTCTAAAGTATATTGTCACTCAGAAGGATCTCAATATGAGACAGAGAAGATGGTTGGAATTGATTAAGGACTATGACCTAGATATTTAGTACCATGAGGGAAAGCGAATGCAGTCACGATGCTTTGAGTAGAAAGTCGAGTCATAGCATGAATGCGTTGGTAGTTCGTGAGGAATTGTACCGAGATATGCAAAGGCTTAGCCTTGAAGTTTTGAATCCTGGAGAGATTGAAGCATGCTTGAGTGCTTTGTCGTTGGGATCTTCGATTTTCGACAAGATCAAAGAGAGTCAAGTTGGAGACGAGCACCAAGACAAGATTAAGGAGAAGATGAAGCAAGGAAAAGAAGTTGATTTCAAGGAAGGTGGTGTATACCACAGAAGTGTGAAGAGCTTAAGAGGAAGCTTATGGAGGAAGGGCACAATACTCCATCTTCTGTGCACCCTGGTGGTGATAAGTTGTAGAAGGATCTTAAGGAGATTTATTGGTGGCCGAATATGAACCGAGAAGTCGCTGAGTTCGTGTCGAAGAGTCTGACATGTCAGAAAGTAAAGATCGATCATAAGAGACCAATGTGCAAGGTCCAATCATTAGAAGTCCCTAGATGGAAGTAGGATTCAATATCAATGGACTTTTTGATTGCTTTACCAAAGACAAAAAATGGCAATGATACTATTTAGGTTATCGTGGACCGACTAACGAAATCTGTCTTGTTCATTCCGATCAAGGAAACTTAGAAGAAGAAGCAACTTACCAAGACGTATATCAAGCACGTGGTGAGACTGCATGGGGTCCCGAAGGACGTTATTTCAGATCGTGACTCGAGATTCCTCTCGAAATTTTGGAAAAAGGTGCAGTTGAATCTTAGAACGACGTTGAAGATGAGTACTGCATTTCATCCTACTACAGATGGTCAGACTGAAAGGACCAATAAGACTATGAAAGACATGTTGAGAGCGTGCGCGGTTGATTTCCAAAGAAGTTGGGAAGACCACTGTGATTTGAACGAATTTCCGTACAATGATAGTTATCATGCAAGCATTAAGATGGCACCATTTGAGGCGTTGTATGGAAGAAAGTGTAGAAGTCCTATTTGTTGGAATGATTTTAGTGAGAATGTAGTATTGGGGACTGAATTTATTGAGGAAACCGTCAAGAACTTGAAGTTGATTCAAGCTAGAATTCAAGCTACCCAAGATAGGCTGAAAAGCTATGCTGATTTGAATAGAAGGGAAGATGAATTCGCTATTGGTGATAAGGTGTTCTTGAAGGTATCACCGACGAAAGGTGAGATGAGATTTGGTAAGAAGGGCAAATTAAGTGCCAAGTACGTTGGCCCATATGAGATTTTGCAAAAAGTTGGAAAGGTTGCCTATAGGTTGGCTTTACCAATGGAATTTGAGAAGATGCATGATGTATTTCACATTTCTCAACTTAAGAGATATATCCTTGATGAGAATCATGTTATGGAACCCGAAAGAATCTAGATAGATAGTAGCCTCACGTATGAAAAAAGACTTGTGAAAATCTTGGATAGAAAGGTGCGTAGTACACGCAATAAGGATGTGAGTATCGTGAAAGTGCTTTGGTCTAACCATGAGTCCGAAGAGGCAACGTGTGAAGCCGAAGATGAAATGAAGAAGAAGTATCCTGAATTGCTCATTGAGGTGAGTTACGAAGGCGTAACTCGTTTTCTTTAAGAGGGGTAGAATGCGATAGAAGTTTGCGCTTTTTGCCATATTTTATGGTATTTTTATGCATTTTTATGCTTATTTTGGCAATTTGCACATGTTGGTGCAAAATAAATTGGGTTCCGCTTTTGAAAATGTGTCCATGTAGTGACACAAGTGGTTTTAGGATTGGTAAAGTGTGCACACGTTGAGACACAAGTATTTCCAAATGGAAACTTCGAACAAAAAATTTAAAACTGTGAGAGTTTTCGTGTCAAGTTTCGGGAGGGGTAGACTGTAATTCCCCACAATTTTATGAATTTTATAAATATATTTAAAGTATATTTATAAGTATTGTTAGTATTTAAGTAATTAAATTCTTGAATATTGACTATCTTAAAGTCAATGATTATTACGTTTTAAATAGTCAAAGTATTTAAATTATTTTAAGATGGACTTTGAGAGTCAACAATAAATTTAAATAAGTTGAGTAGTAGTACAAATGAATTTAATATTGGGTTAGAGGAGCCCAAACTTTTGTAGCCTTTTCATATTGTCATCTTTCATTAAACTAACCAAGCAACTCCATTAGTCTGTTGGACTCTAATAGAAACCTATAAATACCCTACTTCCTCACAAATTTCGCCTCTCATTAAACATGCAAAGCCCTAATTTTTGCCTCCTCTCTTTCTCTCACTAGATTTCTCTGTCTGTCTATCTCTTTCTCTCGTTCTTCTCGACTGCCGCCAGCCCAGCCGGTGCCCCTCCTCCTCGGCGCCCTTGTTCCTCTCTCTTCTTTTGGTTTATTTCCTCTCTTTTTCCGCTATATTATTTTAATAATTTATTTTGATGTTTTAAATATTGTTTTAGTGGTTTAATAATTAAAGTTTATGACTTTATATGGTTTTAATAAATAAATTTTTAATTTTATTAATTCTTAATTAAAGTTTAAAGCACTTTAAAGTTGCTATAATTTTATTAGAGTATTAATAATTAAATGTTTTGATCATTGGTAGGCGGAGACTTTACTTTGAGTCACTTATAAAGAGTTTAAAATGGCCTCCCGTATTGTTTATACAAATTACGTACATGCCTATGTGTTTTTAGACTAGTATCATGTCCTAAGGTTAGGATTGATATAGTATCATGTTTAGGAAACTTTTTATAGTTCATATGTGGCTTATATTTAAGTGGATTTGCATGTTTTGTACTGTTGTGTGAAGCATGTTACCTATTATGAAGTATTACATATTTGTGTGGATGATTGATGCAAGCATGTGGGTTGGGAACGTTTAATTTATTAATTCACATGAGGGATTAATAAATGTATTGTTTATTGGATCATGAAATATTGAAATGTATCATGTTGTTCCCTTGAATTTATTATATTATTTACTTTATAAGGACCGTGGGCCTTGTTTAGTAAAGTTGGATATTCACCTATTGACAGCTTGGTTGGTTGTTGATTTAAGTCAACAAATGAAGGTTGGTTGGTTATTGATCTTAGTCAATAAATAAATGGGATTAATTCTGGGTCAATTGAGTTATATGATCACAGTATTTAATCCTAAGATAAAAATTAGAGTCTTTGTGTTTTCATGTTATTTGTGTTGGTTGTCTTATTGTTGTGAGTTCCAACATCGAATAAATTATTAATACTTAAAGTGAAAAGTGAATAGCAATAAGTTTTAGACTTGTGCACATCTGAAGTATTGGACTAGTATGAGTTGGAGTATATGGTGGTAGCCCATGACTTTTCTTGGGACTAGATTGATCACCCTGTCCTATTTTATTTAATTAGTACCTCGATATCGTTGGTCGTGGGAAGTACGGAGTCGGTCCCGTACTTCATATTCTAAATTGAAAACAAGGTTTGGTTGGACAACTCTATCCATTGACTATTCAGATTTATTAATAAAATAATTTGTTGGTTTTGTGGAGTCAAGTTCGGTCTAGTGAGTCGATATTTTATTATGTTATTACTCATCCCCGATTGAACGCTTATTAGTATCATGTTAGGTTATGTGTGTTTATTTATTATGTATGTACTCGGCTTTGCGATTATGTGCTTTTTTCGTGTGTCGATCATGGTTGTGCCTTATTGATCCTCTAATGACCGTTTAGGCAGGCCTTTCAGGATCAATATAGCATCGACCATTCCAGGTTTGAAGATAATGCATCCAGTGGGTTTTTGGGAAATAGTTGGGAGAGCTTATGTTTTGGCCTCTTTTAATACTCTTATACCTTTGGTTATTTATGTTGCATTAGTTTTACTTTTTATGTTTGGTTTGACTTTGGTTTGATTCTGGAGTTGACTTTGTGGTTGACTTAGTTTGTGAACCTTTTGGTTCTTAGACATTAAAATATCTTTTAGGTTTAATTAATGATTTCAAGTTCTTTATTTATTTTACGCTGCAAAATTCTGAGTAAGCCGATACATTTTCATACGGGCGATAATATCTTGGTGATTCTCTATGTTTTGTAGGAAATGGTATTTTATAAAATAGAGAATTATAGGGGTGTTACACCCGAGCCACACACAATGGGCTGAAGCCCAGCCACAACAATTGTCCCGGATAAGCCCTATCTGCACCATCTTCTGCCTCCTGGATTCACTGAATTTCGCCTGCCACCGTGGCTCCACCGTCACAAGAAATTGTGGGAAGAATTTTTGAATTAATTTAACAAACTATAATCTAATTTTATTTTGTTAATTTATATTAGAATTGGATGGATAATCTCTATTAACCACAAAATCTAAATGTAACTCAAAATTAGTGGAATGAATCTATCTGAAATTTCAAGAAAATATCAATGGAGGATGGTGGGAGGGGAGAGAAAAAGCTTCGAGGTTCATCAATGTAGGATGGTGGGAGAAGATAGAGAGAAAAACCAACAGCATTAGGGTGACGCCAATAGTAAGATGGCGTTTGGTTGAGGGGTTTCAAGAAAGGGAAAGGGAATGGAGTTCGTTGTTTCCCTTTGTGAGTGTTTGGTTAGTGCTTTTTTTCAAACCCTTTACTCTTTTTTCAGTTTAGAATTACCCCACTTTCTCTTAGATTGGAAAATAGGGGCAAAGAGTTTGGAAAAAAGCACTAACCAAACAGTCACAAAGGGAAAACAACGAACTTCATTCCCTTTCCCTTTCTTGAAACCCCCCAACCAAACGCCTTCTTATTCCCACCACCCCCAAGGTTTGGGATTACCCCATGTACCACTAGTTTACCACCACCACCACCATTGTTATTATTATTATTATTATTATTATTCTTGGTAACATGTCTCATCTATTTTTTCCTTTTTTTCCACCCATGTCATATAATTTTAATTTTAACAATGATTAATATTCTTATTGTATTGAATTCTTATAGGGATTTTCACGTTTTTTATTATTCTAACTCGATTCCAACCTTTAGTGTTATATATCTTTTATTTTGTTTATATCATTTTGAATGCAATTTTATCACAAATGATTTTATCTCAAAGCTCAATACGAAGCTCAATTTGAGATAATAATCTCTTTTTTAAACGAATATCTGATAAGCCCAGTATAAAGCTCAATTTGATCACAAACTTTAGTTATATCTCTATTATATATGGCAACTTTATTAGTGCATATCAATGTCAAAGAAAATAAACTTAAAATTGATGTATAGATCTGAAAGCCCAATACAATTTGATCACAAAGTCGTGTAAAGTAAAATGTAACAACATTTATGTAATTAGCAAACATCACAATATCACAACAAAATGTAACATCAAAGTATAGAAGATAAACATAAGTATACAAAATAAACATATAAAAGTACTGGTTTTCAGCAAAGGAGCCATATTTTAATTGTGTCCCAATTCCTAATAGGTAAATTAATCAGATAAAATGAATGATGAAGAACATCATAGCCAAAGCCCAACAAAACCCAAACCAAACTAAATTGGTCTGGAAGGTCCTTTAAACACCATTATAATATAAATGCATATAGACATATAGTAATGAGTTTTTTCTATTGATTTGTGATGCTATTTAAGGTTTGCTATTTGTTACTGTAGTTGTGTTTCACCTGCTCTCTTTCTCTAAATCCTCGTCCCCTCTCTCTAAACCTCCTGCTCTCAACCATTTGTAGGAGTTGAGAAAGAGAGGTTTCACTACACCTTGAATAGCAATTCAATTCTAACTTTAGTTGGAGCCTAGATTAAGGTGTTTTCGATGCAAATTTTTTTTAATTACCATTACCTCCTCTCAACCAATTCAATTCACATGCACACACAACCATTTCCTCTCAACCAATTCAATTCACATACACACACAACCATTTTTAGGAGAGAGAAAGAGAGGTTTCACTACACCTTCTTAAATTGTTGGGGCATCAAGGAAAATAAATATGCGATTGGTCAGAATCAGATTCAGGAGGCTTCACTTTTATTCGAAATTTTGTTTGGGAATAGTTTTCAAATTTATCAGAAATTTTGGAGTGTTGGAGTGCAAATTATATAGTGCACCTCTTTTTGAGAGTATGGGGAGGTAGAAATTTACAGTCTTATACTCTTATTATGTAAAATTTGGTTTCTTCCTTGTTCATACAAACAATTTGCATTTGAAGTTTAGTGAGAATGCCTTTTTTCATTTTTCTCATTGAACTTGCAATTGCTGTGCTTGTTGCTCTTGATTGTCTATGGTGCTTCAATTTCTTAGCTTCCAAAATTAAAATAACAAAAAAAAAGTTAGACTTTAAATTTATAGAGGGTTTATGTAGAAATCAATTATATTTATGCTTTGTAATTACCTGTTGTTGATTTTCAGTTTATGTGTAGGGGCTTCGAAGAGGAAGAACGGAGAATGTACAGTTAATTGAAGATATGCACAGGAAGAATTGAGGATTTGCGGTTAAATTGTAGTTTGGAAAGAGGACGAAGATGAAGAGTGTTCGTGTTTCGGTGTGTTGGGTTTTTTTTTGGTGGTTGTAAATTTAGTAACTATTTTTTTTACAGGAAATCTAGTAAGCTGCTAAGGGATCGGTTCCCCCTCTTTTTATTTTTCTTAATTTAGTTTTCCGTTTTTAATTTAAATTGTGGTAGTTTATGTAATTTTGTTTGATTATTAGGGGTATTTTGGGTAAAGAGGGTGGACACCAAATGCTCAAGAGTTGCTTTATATAATAGAGATTATTATTCTTATTCTTATTATTCTTATTCTTGTTATTGTTATTCTTCTTCTTATTATTATTATTATTATTGTTATTATTGTTATTGTTATTATTGTTATTGCTATTATTGTTATTGTTATTATAGTTGTTATTATTATTATTATTATTATTATTATTATTATTATTATTATTATTATTATTATTATTATTATTATTATTATTATTATTATTATTATTATTATAATTATTATTATTTTATCACTATTATCATTATTATTATCATTATTATTATTATTTTTAATTATTATTGTTATTATTAATTATTATTATTATTATTATTATTATTATTATTATTATTATTATTATTATCATAATTATTATTATTATTATTATTATCATTCTTATTATTATTATCATTCTTATTATTATTATCATTATTATTATTATTTTTATTATTATTATTAATTATTATTATTTTTTATTATTATTATTTTTTATTATTATTAATTTTTTTTATTTGTTATTATTATTTATTGTTATTATAATTATTAATATTATTATTATTATCTTCATTATTATTATTATTTATTATTATTAATTATTATTTTATTTTAAATATTTTATTATTATTATAATCATTATTATTTATTATTATTATTATTTATTACTATTAGTTATTAATTATTTATTAGATATTATTATTTATTAATTATTTACTATTTATTATTATTATTATTATTATTATTATTTAGTACTATTAATTATTATTTATTAATTATTAATTATTTACTATTTATTATTATTAATTATTATTGATTAATTAGTGTTATTATTAGGATTATTATTATTAGTTATTTATTATAATTACTAATATTATTAATTAATATTAAGTATTAATTATTATTGTAACTATTAATTAATATATTATTATTGTTAATTAATTATTAATTATTATTATTTATATTATTAGTAATTATTACTTGTTTATTATTTTTATTATTATCATTATTATTAATTTATTATTATTTTTAATTATTAATTATTATTATTTTAAATTATTCATTATTATTATTTATTATTATCAATTTTTATTTATTTTTTATTATTATTTCTATTATTTTAATCATAATAATATTGAAGATAATTAAATAATAATAGTAATAATTCTCCATTCCATTTGATGTTCCGGACCAAACAACATTTTTAATCAAAGGGAACCCTTCCATTCTCCTTGTAACCCTTTCTATACCCTTTCCCTTTCCTTTTAACAAACCAAACGCCCCCTAAGGGTATTTTGAGCACAAAGTCAAAGTTTAGGGGTATCCGAGAAATTGACCAAATGTGGGGCAATTTGAAAATTATGTCAAACCTCAGGGATAGTTGTGGAATTTTCCAAAAAAAACGATCTTTGAAAATACTTAGAAATTTTTGAAAGTAATAGATATAATTGGAACTTTGTGGACATATTAAAAGATGTTATCATGATATTGAAAAAGTTTTAAGTGGTAGATGTTTATGTCAAAAATCGCCTAAGTGAAATTTTTTTTTGGGACATCGACAACTAGACTAAAATAGGAAATTAAAAGTGGAAATAAAAGGAGAAGAGACACAAGATGGTGATGCGGAAAACCCATGGAAAAAGGGTGAAAATTGCGGGTGGCTTTGAGTCCACCATTCCAATATAATATGGGCATAAAGCCGTTAATTATAAGTATATTGTATATTTGATAATTAATAAGATAAAAGCATAACGTAGATAAATATAAATACTACCAAGGGAAGAGAATGAGAGATGATTGCCCAAGTAGATATGCGATGATGCCGTAGTATTATCCGAATGATGTAGGGAATATGGCGGTAGGATGGAATGATGTTACCTAGACGAAGCTAACAACTGCATTAAGAAGGAACTATCCATAAATAGATGAATGTATTAAGCACTCGAGGAGGATAATGTCAAGTACGTTTTAAGGCATGGATTAGTGTTTGGGACTTGTAGTTGTATGGGGGCTGTGCAAGTTCCCTACCGGTCTGTTTTAACCGCCCTTGACCGTTATGGTCAACTTAGTCTGAAGAATCCCATTTCAATTGGGTATGATCGTATCGGATACCGGTATCCTGAACATGCCGGTTACATCAGTATACCTTGTCGGTATTCGTCATATGGGCCATCGTTTGAATGGGCTTGGGTTGATCCAATACTTACTCAATGCGCCTATGGACCTAAAGATAAGTATCAGAAGAAGATAGAAGTGTATCCAACCAATGGGAGCAGTGTCCCACTTCGTTAAGGACACTGCCGGCTCCTATAAATACCCCCACGATCCGAGTCATAAGGTACGTTCACAGATACTAATACACTCTACTTGAGACATCCCGTCTTTATCCTTTACTGACTTAGGCATCGGAGGGGCGTTCCTCGGATCAACCCCCGAGGTTAGTTTACGTGTGCTGCCTTGCAAGACATTCAACCAGCTTACTAATCAAGGGAGATACCGGTTCACTCCCTACCATTTATTCCATACCGGAACAATTGGCGCTAGAAGGAGGGGTGAACTATACTTTAGGCATAAGCCACGACTGATCCAGCCTACTTATTCGCCTCATGGACCCTAAGCAGACCTTTGGGATGCCGGAAATAGACGAGAACAACGCTGCTGCTGGGGGAGGGCCCCCCGGTTTCAACACTCCCCAACCGGTGATTGGGTCCTCCCAACCACCGGCCGACAAGGGGAAGAGGGCCACAGAGACCCTCAACCAAACATATTTGAAGCCTTGCAAAGCATATGTTCAGCCCTAAACGGCTTCGGAGTCTTTGTCGAGGTCTTCCGGCCATGGCGAGTCAAACTCCACCGACCGGTAACGCCGGTAAGCGCTCCCTGAGCAGGCCACATAGTCCAGTGAGAAAGATGCGTTCTCTCGCGACTGGCCGACAGGGTATCGTAAGCCGGCATGATCAGGATCAGGGGGAGAACTCGAGGACTCCCACAGAGCCAATGGAGGGAGAAGGCGAGGAAGATCACCAGGAAACTGAGATCCAGCAGTCATCTCGGTACAGGACATAAAGTGAGTTTGCCCGACGCAGAGCGCCGGTATCGCTTCGAAATTCTCCATTCTCCACAGCCATACTGCAGGAACCTATGGAAAAGATTAAAATGCCGACTTGCAAGTATGACGGGAAATCCGATCCTGAGGACCATATCTCTGCATATGAAGGACACATGCTACTGTACACCGACACTGACTCCGTTTGGTGTAAGGTGTTCCCTTCAACCCTAGCGGGTTTGGCACAAACGTGGTATAAAAGCATACCACCGGCAACAATTTTTGACTTCCGCCAGCTCACGTCCATGTTCGTGACGCACTTTGTTAGCAATAAGCGAAGAGAGAAAACCACTGGCGAGCTGATGGCCATCAAGCAGGGAGAGAAGGAGAGCCTGAGGGATTACATCGGACGTTTCAACTCCGAAGCCGTTACAATCCCCAGCCTGCAGCAAGAGGTAGCGGTGTTGGCATTAATGACCGGTTTGAAAGAGGCAATAAGTTGACTAGTTTGACCGAAGTCCTTGGAAAAGCTAACGAGTTCATCCGTGGGGAAGAGTTCGATAAGGCAGCCACCTCGAAGAGATCTGAAGGGGATGGCAAGGAGAAGGAAAGAGAAAAGGAGTAAGAGAAAGATAAAAACTGGAGAGATAGAAAGTCCGACAACTCCGGTAGAAGGGAGGAAAGCAACGCTGTCAAGAAGGGCCAAGAAGGACAGCCAGACCGCTATCACAACTACACTCCCCTAACAATGTCCAGGGCCGAGATATATGAGTTGCACAAACAAGATGACAAGTGGCAACGGCCCAGGAAGATGTATTACAAAGGCCGCGACAGATCCAAATGGTGTGACTTCCACAAGGATCACGGTCATATTACTGAAGATTGCAAGGACCTGAGGGACGGGATCGAAGACCTGATACGCAGAGGCTACTTCAAGCAGTATCAGGTGAGAGCGGATCGCCGTGAAGGGTCCCCCAAAGAAGAGGACGATAAGAGGAAATCCGTTAAGGAAAGAATAACGGAGATACACATTATATCGGGCGGCCCAGTCCATGGCGGAAGTATTCACGGTGCCAAAGCCAGTCTTAAGGAGGTAAGACATCAGGTGAATTATCACAACACTGGCAAGTGGCCGACGCCACCAATTATGCCATCCGTCTCATTCACAGCGGAGGACGCCAAGGGGATCATCTACCCTCATGATGATCCACTGGTAGTATCTCTGCAGATTTCAACAGCAATGGTCCACCGCATTCTGGTGGATGGCGGCAGCTCTGCTAATATTCTCTTCATGCCTACGTTCGAGAAGATGGGGTTGGGGAGATCCTATCTCAAGCCGGTCTCATACCCGATTATCGGTTTTACCGGAGCGTCAGTCGTCCCTGAGGGTACCATCAAGCTGCCGGTAAAGCTGGGAGAAGGATCTCATTCACGAGATCTCATGGTTGAGTTCTTGGTGGTTGATGTACTGGCAGCCTACAATGCCATTATTGGAGACCACTGATCCACGACGCCCAGGCAGTAGTGTCGACGTACCACCTGACGATGATCTATACGTCAAATAGTGGAAAGCCGGAGAGGCTGAAGGGGAACCAAGAATCGGCCAGAGCCTGCTATCTGACGGCTTTGAAGAGCTCCAATCATAAAAGGCCGGCAGAATCTCCGCCATCAGAGAGAAAGAGGCGAAGGGCTGAGAACAAAGCATGCAAAGACTTATCGATGGAGAACTTTGAGGGAAGGCCGGCAGATTCGCCGAGACCTAGCCCAGAGGGGGAAACAGAGGAAGTCAGCCTAGAGTTAGAAAGGCCAGAAAGGACAGCCAAAATTGGGGCTGATTTAGCCGATAATGTCAAAGTCAATTTAATCAGTTTACTACGAAGCAATGCTGACGTCTTCGCATTTTCTGCGGATGAAATGCCGGGAATAGATCCCGTGTTTATGGTGCACAGGCTAAATGTCAATGAAGAAGTCAGGCCGGTAAAACAGAAGAAGCGGAACTTTTCAACCGAAAAGAACGCAGCCATCAAAGAAGAGGTAGACAAGTTGTTGGCAGCTGACTTCATTGAGCCCTGCGACTATCCGGAGTGGTTGGCGAATGTGGTCATGGTAAAGAAAGCCAATGGGTCCTGGCGGATGTGCGTGGACTTCACTGACCTCAACAAGGCCTGCCCAAAAGACTGTTATCCATTGCCAAGGATCGACCAACTGGTAGACTCCACTAGCAGTCATGCGCTGCTCAGCTTCATGGATGCTTTCTCTGGATACCATCAGATCAGCATCCTGGAGGCGGACAGAAATAAGGCGGCATTCATAACTGACGCCGGGGTTTACGCATACAAAGCCATGCCGTTCGGCCTGAAGAATGCTGGAGCTACCTACCAAAAGCTAGTAGACAAGATATTCGCGCAACAGAAAGGCCGTAATGTCGAAGTTTATGTCGACGACAGCATCGTCAAAAGCTTGACGGAGGAAGCCCATATAACGGACCTCGAGGAAACCTTCGCCACTCTGCGTAGGTACCAGATGAAGCTCAACCCTAAGAAGTGTGTGTTTGGGGTACGGTCGGGGAAGTTCCTTGGCTTCATGGTCAGTGAAAGGGGAATATACGCTAATCCTGATAAATTCAAGGCAATAAGCGAGCTGCCGGAACCCAAGAGTATCCGGGACATCTAGAAGCTAACCGGTAAGATGGCTGCGTTAACAAGGTTCGTGTCCAAGTCGGCCGAAAAGCCCTGCCATTCTTCAAGGTTTTGAGAGGAAACAAGAAGTTCGAATGGGGAGATGAGCAGAAGCAGGTCTTTGAGGCCGTTAAAGAGCATTTCAAGAGGTTACCCGAGATGGGGGATAAACTGCAGTTATACGTCTCGGTGTCGGCCAAGACGATAGCAGCAGTACTGCTAGTAGAAAAGAATAAGCAACAGCATCCTATCTACTTTGTGAGCCATGTCTTAGCTGGGGCCGAACAGGTACGAGTTCTTTGGAGAAAATGGCATACGCCGTGCTAATAGCGGCTAGAAAATTGCGACCATACTCCGATTCGCACACCATCCAGGTACTCACAAACCAGCCGCTGGAAAAAGCGCTGCACAAGCTAGATATGACCGGCAGGTTGCTCAAATGGGCGATAGAACTGTCCGAGTTTGACATCGAGTATCGGCCAAGAACAGCTATCAAGGCGCGAGCTCTGGCCGACTTCATAGTCGAGACCACCTGCGATGAAGTCGAAGGGCCAGCCGGCACCTGGCAATTATCGGTAGACGGCTCAGCGGCCCAAACAGGGGCAGGCGCAGAAGTCGTCATAACGTCCCCCGAGGGAGACACTTTTGAATATGCCGTCCGCTTTGGGTTCAAAGCATCCAACAATGAGGCAGAGTATGAAGCTGCAATAGCGGGAATCAGTTTGTGCATAACGTCTGGAGCAAAGAAAATACGGATGACAACAGATTCCCAGCTCATATCAAGCTAGTTCGAGGGCACCTATGAGGCCAGGGAACCGGTAATGCGAAGTACTGCGCGAAGGTAAAACAGATAACGGCTCCACTACAGAACTTCGAGATAGTGCTGGTCCCTCGCACAGAGAACATGGAGGCTGACGCTCTGTCAAATTTAGCAAGTTCAAGCACTACGGATATCAAACGGAGAGTTATGGTGGAAATACTGCCGGAAAGGAGCATAGAGACCGCCCATGTAGAGGTGAATGAAGTCGCTCAAAAGAGCGAATGGTACGACGGCATACTGGCATACAAGAAGACTGGAAGTTTGCCCACTGATAAGATGGCGGCACGAAAGCTAAAGTGAGAAGCTCCCTGGTTTTGTGTTTTCCAAGGCCAACTGTACAAGAAGAGTTTTTCACTACCACTCCTGAGGTGTGTAACGGCCCATGAGGCCACAAAAATAATAGAAGAAATACACGAAGGGGTATGTGGAAATCACATTTGGTGGAAAAACGCTTGCTCTAAAAGCCTTAAGGGCCGGTTTCCTGCGGCCGACAATCTTGAAGGACGCGCGAGCTTACGTCAAAAAATGCGACAAGTGCCAAAGGTTTGCACCAATCATTAACCAACCGGCAAACGATTTGCAGCCAATCTTGAATCCAATCCCTTTTGCTCAGTGGGGGATGGATATCATAGGGCCATTCGCGACTGCATCCGGAGGAAGGATGTTCCTGATAGTCGGAATAGACTACTTCACTAAATGGATTGAGGCCGAACCAACTGCAAAGATAACAGCTAGTCAGGTTAGGAAGTTCATCTGGCAAAACCTCATCACAAGGTTTGGAATTCCCATGGGAATAGTCATGGACCATGGCGTCCAGTTCGATTGCGGGCCGATAAAGAGCTTCTTAAACCCGTATGGCATCAAGTTTGCATAGTCATCTGTATGCCATCCCCAGTGTAACGGCCAGGCCGAAGCCGTTAATAAACAAATTCTGAATGCCCTCAAGAAGAAGTTGGATGATTTGAAAGGTGCTTGGGCCGACATGGTTCCCGCGGTACTATGGTCCAACAGAACCACCGAAAAGGAAGCGACTGGCGAGACCCCATTCAGGCTGGCATTCGGAGCTGAGGCAGTTTTACCGGTCGAAGTCGGATTACCAAACTGGCGAATCCTGAACTACGACCCAGAGCTGAATGCCAAGTTGCACCGAGAAGACCTCGATCTCTTACCAGAGATCAGGCTCGCGGCTGAACTCAGATCGGCAGCATATAAAGACCGGATTAGCAAGGCCTACAACAAACGAGTAAGAAGTCGGCCGATTGAGAAAGGTGACCTAGTGCTCAGACGCACAACCGCCACCGTAAAGCACATGCGGACGGTAAGCTGACAGCGAACTGGGAGGGACCATACCTTGTGAAAGAGGAAATAGTCCCAGGGGCTTACCGTTTGGAAGATATGTCCGACAAGCAACTCAAGAACAACTGGAATGCCAGCGTTCTCAAAAAATATTTTGTTTAAATTTGTTTCTTAGTCAATTTATCATAACAATAGTAACATGGCAATGTTGCCGATTTCGGAGTTGATTAGTTTGAACTAACAATTATTCATTTTCAATATGAACTTCCATGAGCTTATTGTATGCAAATTGTTTCTTTAATCCTTATAGTGGGCAATATCGGTAATAATAAAGCAAAAACCCTTTGACGGTCAACGACCTGCTTGGATCTGCCGTCAAAGGGAGCTAACGGTTTGCACGTTCTTGGGGATGGTCAATGACCCTAGAGGATCTGCCAACCCATGGATTACGCTGCCGGCAGGAAAGTATCGTGCCTCCTAAATGGCCAATGACCCTAGTGGATCTACCGGAGTAAAATAGTAAAAAGAAACTATTTGTCGGTTTATGAGCCCTGGTGGATCTGCCGGAATGACGGAAATAAATGGAAAATATAAAACAGCAAAGCAATTAAAATAACCGACACAGGTGTTTGCAAGATATATTCCATTAACAACAAAAGAAGTTACATCCTATTCTAAAGAAATCAGGCCAGCCACAAGCTGCCGGATCAGAAGCAGATGAAGAAAAGACCTAAACTAGGCAACCGGGGCAGTTTTAGAGGTAGGAGCCTTATCGCCATCTGTGGCCGATTCAGGAATGGAGCCGACAGGACTCTTATCAAGAACGACAACGCTGTCAGTCGGGTCATCCATAATTCCCAGATCAGCCTGATCACCGGTAGCTTCAGGCTCCGCTTCCTCGAACTCGACTCGAGGATCAGCATTGGCGATGTCAGCTTCAGTCACCCCCAAATCCAAATCTTCGCCCTCCACCGGGGTCTCGAATTCCCGACGGCTGTGGGCCTCCTCGACGCGGCTCCAATCTAGATCCGGAAAAGTGTGCCTGGTGCACCGCATAGCGGCGGCCCAACCCCCGTTATACCGGTTCGCCAACCGGTGTACAAATTCGATGGACCGCCGATACTCGGTCGCTGCGTTGGCTTCCCGGCCCTTTGCAGCTGTCAGCTCCTCCTTTACTTTCGTCAGCTCGACGTCCTTGTTTTTCAGGAGGAGCTTACTGCTGGAGGCCGCCACTTTAGCGCTCTGGAGGTCCGTGTTGGCCTTCTCCAGATCAGTCTTCAGCTTTTTCCTTTCATGGCCGATATTCACCAACTCCGCATTCTTCGCGGTAAGCTGGTCTTGGGTGGCCTGATGTTCTTCCACTTCGCCATAATAAGCGCCCTGGAAATACCGGTAAAGATCGCAGAGTTCTTTACCGGAATGAGCCGTCTGCAACAGATAAAAAATAAAGAGTTAGACAAGAGTGATAAACGTCAGAAAAGAACAATAACACCGCTAATTCTGAAAAACTTACCACGACCAAATTATGCGCATGAACAGCAGCGGCAGCCTGTATCTGATCTACAGGCATGTCGTATTTCAGCTGGAGCCCTTTCAAGAGCCGGTACCCCAAGTTACCACCCTCGAGAGGACGGTCCAGCAGCAGAGACTCGTCATCAAGGACGTTAAGCTTGGGCTGAAAGTGAGCCCCATCACGAACCGGAGATCGGGCCCATCGTTTCCGAAGGACTTCTGGCACCTCCACCTCGGCCTGTTCTATGAAGCCGGACTTGCGCGGCCGAGCAAAATGTTCCAACTCAGGAATCATAGCCGGCAAAGTCAGCTGTCTGTAAATTTTGGGTCTCAAGGAGGAGGTGCCGACCTCAGCTACCCGCCCGGATAATGTTCTCATGGGCTCCTTCTCGGCCGCAATTATCTCTTTCTCACCATGCTCCTTCCTGGTGGCCTTAGCGTGAGGCCGCTTAGACACTTCAGCCTCCCCTTCGGCCTTCCTCTTGGCAGGGGCTGGGGTAATCTTCTTGTGGGGAGGCTGGATAGTCTTCCCAGGAATTTGGTCGCTAGCATCACCACGGCCAATGCCGCGAGTCTTACCACCCCGGCCGCCAATGCTGGGGGGAATAGACGTGAACTTCTTGGCCGGCTTGGGAGGCATGTTGCTAATCGGAATGAAGTTTTGGTTGAGATGAAGAGCCTGCCGGATTAAGTGCTCGCGGCCTGGATTCAGAAAAAGAAAAAAGAATATGTCAGCAATAAACAAAAGGGTAACATGCAAAACAAGTACTGGCATCATACTTAATTACTAGTCGGTTCAGATTGGCAAAAGCCCAAGGCAGAAAGAGGTGCGTTGCCTAAGATGTAATTGGCATGAGGAAGCCAATTGAGAGGCACGGGAACATGCTTCCCCCCTTTAGGTCCCGGCTTGGAAGAGGCCTCAAAGAAGTTGAAGGCCTCCAGCTCCCGGCGTGTCAAACGCCTATCAGGGAGGTGTTCCATCCTGGGGCGAGGTCTTCTCCAGTACCGGCGCAAAGGAAAGTTGGCCGGCACCCGTACCCAGAAGAAGCGGGGCTGCCAGTTTTTTAGGGACGTTAGCTTCGGGTATACCGTTAGCTTCTTGGGCCTGGTATACATAGACATCCAGCCACCCTGGCCTAGTTCCCTCTCGGCCTGTGACTGTTTCCTTTTACCTTTCCCCTTGCCCTTCGCGGAGCCATGCTATTTAATCCAATGTAATTTCCGGAACAGGTTCAGGGTCTCCGGAAACCTTTTATATCGGACGGTCCAGGCATAGCATATCAAATTACGCCAAGATAATGGCGTTAGCTGGGACAAGCAAATGTTCCAGGCCTTGAAGATCTTTACTATAAAAGGGTCCAAGGGAAAACTTAACCCAAAGTCTAGCATGTGGGCATAGACCGCTACATGACCAGGCGGGCAATCTGTTACCTGGCATCCCTCGGATCGCATCACCAATCCATACTCTTCGGGGAAGGCAAAATACTCGGAGCCTTTCCGACAAAAGTCGCTATTCAATGCCGTCCTCCTCCAGCCTTTGTCGATCTGAACGAAGGACGGACTGCCGACCTCGCAAGAGGGCATGTACAGGTCATCTAGCGTCTCATCATCATCCTCTGGGATGATCTCGGGTGGTTCTTCGTCGGAGTCGGCTTCCAAAGATACCGACTCCTCATCTGACATCATGTCACGAACGACACTATCGACATCCTCTGAAGCAACGGAGGATGCTTCATCCTCCAAACCGGCAGCGTCATCCTCATCACTTCCCGACCAGATGGAATAGAGTACATTCTCCCCTAGCCTCTCTGTCGGCATGGGGGGTGAGGGTTCATTAAGGGGACCGGTAGAGGTGTCGGCTGCAGACGGGAATAACACAGAGGATCGTTCTGCTATCCCCAGCATAGTGCCGTATTGCCCCAATACCGGTACGCCTATGGCTTCTCCAAAAGCCCTAATGGCGGTAAGGGGGGAGGCATGTAGTGTCGGCTCCTCAAAAGCCCAACCAGAGGTGCTACAATCATGTCCAGACTTACTCCTATGTTCATAGGGAGGATTTACTACCGGTGAATCATTGGAAGGGCTGTCGGACTTACTACTGGATTTAAAATCACTATCGGTCAAGGGTTGGGGGCTCTCAGAAAAGTTTTGTGAGTCAGAATGAGAAGACATGATTACTTGAAGAAATTAAGAAGAAGTTTGTGGAAATACCTGGAAAGAAGGGAAAGAGCAGTAGCTGGCACCGAAAATAGCCGGTAAGAGAGTTTGGTCACAGCTCGGAATGTCACGACGAAAGGCTGGCAATTGAAAGGACGTTAGGTCTCGAAAAGAATAATGAGAGCAACTGCTTGAAGATACGAAAGCGATGTGAAAGTGTGAAGATGCGCTGAGTAAAACACTATTTATAGCAAGCTTCGTGGCTCGGATTGAGCGACGTTTCGTCTTCCCGTCCCGATTACGCCACGTGTAATTTGGGCTCAGCAACAGCTGTGAGCAGTTACTGACACCCTAGTCTAATCAAGGCGACGATTCATGTTCCGTTAACTGATCCTATTTTTCCGGATGTCTCTAAGCGGCTTCAGGATGAAAACATGATTTTCATACCATCCATAACGGCTCAACTACGATTAAGTGGATATCCCCTGTACCAGGCATACCGGCTTGGGGGCTAGTTGTATGGGGGCTGTTCAAGTTCCCTACCGGTCTGTTTTAACCGTCCTTGACCGTTATGGTCAACTCAGTCTGAAGAATCCCATTTCAATTGGGTATGATCGTATCGGATACCGGTATCCTGAACATGCCGGTTACATCAGTATACCTTGTCGGTATTCGTCATATGGGCCATCGTTTGAATGGGCCTGGGTTGATCCAATACTTACTCAATGCGCCTATGGGCCTAAAGATAAGTATCAGAAGAAGATAGAAGTGTATCCAACCAATGGGAGCAGTGTCCCACTTCGTTAAGGACACTGCCGGCTCCTATAAATACCCCCACGATCCGAGTCATAAGGTACGTTCACAGATACTAATACACTCTACTTGAGACATCCCGTCTTTATCCTTTACTGACTTAGGCATCGGAGGGGCGTTCCTCGGATCAACCCCCGAGGTTAGTTTACGTGTGCTGCCTTGCAGGACATTCAACCAGCTTACTAATCAAGGGAGATACCGGTTCACTCCCTACCATTTATTCCATACCGGAACAGTAGTTATGGGTATATATGAGTAAATTATAGTAGCTTGAGAATATTGGTAGTGGAATATCCATGTGGTCTGATGTGGAGGTGAATGGAGTATATTTGATGGATGGTGATATGTAGCACTGGAGATTTAGGAGATGGGAGAATAATTGGTATAGACTATAGGTGTAGTAGGTTCTGATGGTGGTGATGCATAGGATGAGTATTTTAGATGATTGGTTAGGGTCAACGAGGGGTGATTATGAAGATATTATATGGCAGTGTATTTCATAGGTTAGGTGAATGAAGAATAGTAGAAGAGGCTGGAAATATAATGGTACATTTGGTGGGAATGTTGCCGTGAAGTTGTTGTTTAGATTGAAGGATATTACTCCTCTTTTATAGAGGTAGCTAGTAGGGAGTTACTATCTTCTTGCTAGTGGTACATAGTATGCTCCTTCTTTTTATCTAACTGCTCCCTTGATATTCTCAACCTTTTTGACCTTACTTACCAAGTATTCTATTTCACATGTGCTCATTGACTTTGCTAAGTAAGTGGAGATGATTATTTCCCCACATAACAAACTACCATGTGTTGACCACATCGCCTTTGACCACGTAAAATGAGCCATAATAGTAGATGGAATTGTTTTATTTACTCTAGTTATGAAAGGTGTTCTGCTACCTGCTACCATAATAAATGTAGAAAATTATATCCTTCGTATATACATCGACACCAAAGATCAAGGTCGACCTAGTTGGTTGAAGGCTCTCTTTCCACCCTTGTGACAAGAGTTTACTTTCTATGGTACTTGAGCTTGTAGAGGTGTTACCGTGCTAATCACACGTATTGAGCTCGAGGCCAAATATCTAGGCTCGGCATGTCCTCGTCGGGCTCAAAATTTCAAGTTGGGCTCAAATGAAGCTCAAAATACAAGGCCACCTGGCCCATCTCAAAGTATGTCAAATAGTCGGGACTAAAAGCGAAAGATTAGAATTCTCTTCTAGTTTGCATTGTAGATAATAAGATGCACGCCATGTAAAGTTGTAATAAATCCTTTCAACTTCATACCTTAATTTTTGTTGATAAATAAATGACCAATTTGATAAAGAGTTAAGCATATAAATAGGGATAATATTTTTAATTTTTTCCCTTGAAGGACCTCATAAATTTCTTTTCACCCGTAAGAACCTAAGTCTAGTATTGCGTTGAGCTAACCTCACCAGTAACCCAAGTTGACTTTTCAAACCAACAAAACTAAAAACTTTCTTTTATAAATTCTTTTTGCAATTAAAAAAGGAAGAAAAATAATTTTAAAATTTTTTGTTGGAAACATGGGCAACAAAATACTCGAATAAAGCATACAATTAAGGATTTACGTTTTACTTTTTCACCTTTTAGCACCATCTATGTCTTTTTTCAGTGTTTAGAATCTTATCCCATTTTTCGTGTTACTTAATCGTATAAACTCAACTATTGAACCCTTGGTAAAATACTTCCTCCGCTCCCATTTAATTGCAACACTTCCAATTTCACGCTCACCAATGCACAGTTTACACTAATAATATCTTTAGTTATACTTTGGTAAAAATTAGATATTAATAAAGTACACATTAAATGAGAAAAATCCAACAAGATCCCACATGACTATATTGTTCCATAGATATGAAACACAAAAGCTAATTATATGTGTGATTGTGAATAGTGTCAAAACTGGATCGGAAGTATTGCAATTACTTCCTCCGTTTTTTTAGATGATTCGTTTTGACTTTTGACATTGTTCACATATGTAACTGTACAAGTGTGGAGAATAATTGTGTTAACCTGATTAGGTTAACCCTGAGATTATATATATATATATATATATATATATATATATATATATATATATATATATATATATATATATATATATATATATATATATATATATATAGGGTTACAATACAGACCTAATACGAATATAATTCCTTTCTTTCTTGTGTACATACAATATTACACTAAAACATCCCCTCAATCTTTACGAGGTGAAACAACAGATAGATTGGAACGATGTTTAGTAAACAAATCAGTAGATAGGCCTTTAGTAAAAATATCTTCAACCTGCAACTGAGTAGGAACATGACGAACCATAAGACCTCCTTTGGCAACCATTTCACGAACAAAATGGTAATCAACATTAATATGTTTGCTTCGATCATGATGAACTGGATTAGCAGTGAGATAAGTAGTAGAAAAATTATCACAATACAATATCACAGGTAGTCGAAGAAAATAGTCAAGATCAGCAAGAAGTTGCCGGAGCCAAATAGTCTCGGCAGCAGTGTACGCGACTGAGCGATATTCGACTTCAGTGGAGGATTTAGAAATAGTAGGCTGCTTTTTGGAGCGCCAGGAAATCAAGTTCTTCCCAAAAAAAACAGCATAACCAGTAGTAGAACGACGAGTATCAGGACAACCCGCCCAATCTGCATCATAGTAGACAATAACAACAGTGGGAGAACTACTGCTATGTAATAAAAGACCAAACTCCAAAGTGCCCTGCAGATATCTTAAAATTCTTTTCACAGCATGAAGATGAGTAGTATGAGGAGCATGCATAAACTAAGGCATCATATTAACAGAATAAACAACATCTAGACGAGTCATAGTTCAGTATTTCAAAGCACCAACCATACTACGATATAATCTGTGGTATCAGCAAGAAGATCTCCGTCAAGAAGAGACAATGTAACTCTAGAGACAATAGGAGTGCCAACTGGTTTAACTGTATGGAGATGAAATTTACGAAGTAAATCAGAAACATACTTATATTGAGACAAAAATAAACCAGATGGAGTACGCACAACCTAAACACCTAAGAAATAATGAAGATCCCCTAAATCGTTCATAGCAAACAAAGATGAATTTTTGGACAAGATTAGAGCTACTACCAGTGAGAACAATGTAATCAACACATAAGAGAAGTATAAGGAGATGACCACGGAATTTGAGAGTGGACATGGAAGTGTCACAACTGTTGCACTTGAAACTAATAGATAATAAGAAATTGCTTAAACGAGAGAACTAAGCTCGATGAGCTTGTTTCAAACCATAAATGGACTTGCGAAGATGACATATATGTGTAGGTTTAGATGGATGAACAAAACCTGAAGGTTGACGCATGTTAACCTCTTCATCTAGAAAACCATGAAAAAAAGCATTTTTGACATCTAATTGACGAATAGTCCATTTGAAAGAAACAACAATAGTAAGAACTAAGCGAACAATGGTAGGCTTAACAACAGGACTAAAGGTTTCAATGTAATCAATACCTGCCTGCTGGTGATTTCTGAAAACAACGAGTCTAGCTTTCAACCGCTCCACAGAACCATCATAATTGTATTTAATTCTATAAACCTATTTACAACCAAGTAAGTTCTTATCATAGTTGCGAGGTACCAACTCCCATGTATCATTTTTAATCAAAGCCTGATATTCATCAAGCATAGCTTGACGCCAACGTGAGTCTTTAGACGCTTGTTTGAAGTTAGTGGGTTCAGACTCAATAACATCAGTTTTTAAGTTCATTAAGACACGTGGCTTTGACACACCATCTTTTAATCGAGTGACTATAGGATGTTGATTTATGAAAACAGAAGAAAAACTAGGCACTGGGAAAGGGAGGACACAACGTGAGGAGTGGGGGAGGGAGTGGAGGACAAAGCATGAGAACTCGGTTCGGGGGAGGAAGGAGGATAAAACAGGGAGGAGTGAGGGGCAGCAGGACACTCCCTTGAGGAGGGAGGCCCAGCCACGAGAGTGGGAGGCCCAGTAGGGGACACAAAAGGCCCAGCTGGGGAAGCAACAGACCCGCGAAGGGTGTGGGCCGAGCCGACGGGCGTTGGGGGCCCAATGCATGATGCAGCAGGCGAGAAGAGGTAGGGGTGAATCCAGCAGGTGCTGGGAATCCAATGGGCCCAGCAGTAGGCTCGGTTGGGGAAGGGGGAACCCAGCGGGCGCTAGGGACCCATTGGGCCAAGCAGCAGCTACGAAAGGGGAGGGGGATGATCCAGCGACCAATGGAAGCCCATCGGGCTGATCAGTCCGCAAGGAGGAGTGAGGCAAAGCACTCACAACATCACCTTGGGACGGGGGAAGGGTAGCAAGAGGAGACACACACGCAACATTAGTGGGACACCAATCAACATTCAAGACCGAATGAGATGCATAAGGCACGGAAGAATTGGAACCCATTAGAGTACGATAAGGGAACTTATGTTTATGAAAAAGAACATGACGACTGATAAAGACTTTGTTGGCGATGGGATCAAGACATCGATAACCTTTATAATCTATAGCATATCCAATAAAAACACAGGGCTTAGATTTAGGTTGAAGTTTGTTGATTTTGGAATCCATAAGCAAACGAAAACACTCACAACCAAACGTTTTCAAAAAAATATATGAAGGAGAACGATGAAATAATTTTTCAAAAGGAGAGACACCCCCTAAAACTGAGCTAGGTAGCCTATTGATAGTATAGGTGGCAGTGTATGAAGCATCAACCCAAAATTCAGCAGGAAAATCAGAATGAATAATCATAGTACAAGCCATTTCAATAATGTGACGATGTTTGCTTTCTGCAACACCATTTTGAGCTTGAGTGTGGGGACAAGACTTTTGAAAAATTATACCATGGTCACGAAAATGTTGAAGAAGCGGGGAATTATCAAATTCCCGACCTCCATCTCACTTTGGAAAATTTTACTTTTACAATTAAAAAGATTTTCCACCATATTTTGAAACAAAACGAATTGAGAATGAGCATCTGATTTGCGACGTAATGGATAAATCCATGAATATCGCTATAAATCATCAACAAAAACAACATAATAACGATAGAATTAATTTGACAAAACAGGAGATTGCCAAAGATCACTGTGAATTTTATATAATTGATATGGAGAAAAATGTTCAATTGGTTCAAAAGGTAATCGATGAATTTTTCCTAACTTACAACCAACGCAATCATCATGAAATTTAGAAGTACATGAGATAAGCTTATTTGAACATAAAGATCCTAAAATTCTAAATGAAGTATGACCAAGACGAGCATGCCAAACATCTCTAGACTCCTTAGTAGCTAGCAAAGTAGGAACAGAAGACTCATTGATGACAAGGGTGGGTTGAATTGGATAGACACCTTGCTTACTGGATCCCCGAAATAGAACCTCCCCCGTTGTCTTGTCCTTAACAGAAACAAAGTTTTTATCAAAACACACAACACAATCATTTTCTTAACACAACTTGTTAACTGATAATAAATTATGTTTTAGATTAGGCACATGACAAACAGAAGACAAAATAAGAGGACGACTTACAGTTTTTAATGTCAAATTGCCAACACTTTTAATTGGGATTGAATTACCATTTCCAACTACAACAGAACTTGACCCAGTGTATGGAAGAATAGCAGAAAGCTTACCCTCCTAAGGAGTCATGTGGGATGCGGCTCCCGAATCCGGGTACCAACTGAGTCATTTGCTTCACCACCAACAGATAGTGCAGCTAAGGCACGAGTGACACTATCCGGGGCAGAAGGAACAAAGCTAGAATTGAAACGTTGTGGGCAATAAGCAGCTTGATGACCTGGAAACCAACAAAGACCACAAGTATAGGAAGTAGGGGTAGAGCTTAAATTGCTACTTGATGAATTATTCCCTGCTGAGAACGGACCATTAGTAATAGAATCAATGCAAGGCATACTAGATAATGACAAGTTAGAATTGTTACTCATACCATTTGGGCGTCCCCGATTAGCATTGTTATTGTTGTTACCAGAGCCACGAGCATTAGATTGTCCACTGTAACAGCCCAAGCTTTTAAGCATGTTTTAGTTCAAGTTAATTATTTTTATTAGTCTAACTAAGCTTTAATATCAATGAGAAATTACCTGAGAATTATTATTTAAAGGTAACTATATTATTGGGAGTTTTATGGAATGAGGTATTTTTAAGTTTTTGAAAAAAAAAAAAAAAGAATACAAATATTTATCTCGTCTCTTTGGTGGCTTAATAAGGAGTAGCCACAAATCTGATTTGTTGTCAATTTCTCGTGCCTTCCTTGACAAATGAAAACCCCCAATTCCCTTTTTCACTCAAAATCCATTCATTGTACCTTCATTTATCTGAAGCTCGGACCTCCTCGTCGGAGTCACCTCCGTTTACCTCTCTTCGAAACCATCTCTTCGCGATCCAGTGGTGTTGCTACCACCGGTGCTGCTGTCGTTGGTTGTTCTTTAGTCCCATTTTCTCTCTCCTCTACTTCCGTGGTGCCGCCGCTGTCCACTCGTGTTCTTTGTCGCCGGCATTTCTCGCGGTGTTGCCGGTGTTGCAGCTGTTGTCGTTGGAGATGTAATTCTCTGCCCTCTACTTACTTACTTTGCTGCTGCCCGTATCAGTTGGTATTCGTTGTTGCATGTTGTTATTGTTGACTGCAATTTATGGGTTGAGGAGGTTAAGGAGGTATATAAACATTAGTTTTATTTTGTTATTTTATTTGAGCAATGAATGGTTTATGTATTAGTTCATGAGTTTTGAAAAGAAAACACTTTGCAATTTACCTTTGTTGTATCGGTTTTTTTTTGTTGGTAGTTTATTAGTTTCAAGTGAAGGGTCTTTTATTAACTTTCACTAATGGTTAGTTTTATATCTTGTTATTGATTACAAAAAAATCAGTTTGCAAATGATTTACTAAGAATGATTGTGATGATTCTAAAAAAGGGGTTTAATTAGAATGTAGATTCTTTCCTTAGGAAGTATTAGGCCCTGTTCTTTTGGACTTATTTTCAGCAAAAATAACTAAAAATAAGTTCAGTTCAACAAAAATAAGTTCAGTTCAGCAAAAATAAGTAAAAATAAGTTCAGTTTAGCAAAAATAAGTAAAAATAAGTTCAGTTCAGCAAAAATAAGTAAAAATAAGTTCAGTTCAGCAAAAATAAGTAAATATAAGTTCAGTTCAGCAAAAATAAGTAAATATAAGTTCAGTTCAGCAAAAATAAGTTCAGTTCAGCAAAAATAAGTTCAGTATTGCTTTTAAGTTGTAATTATTATTCTTGTTTTCAATATTACTATTAATATTGTTATTATTATTAATATTATAATTATAATAACGATGGATTTGTAATTTTATTTATTTTATTATTTTATTTTATTTTTTTATTTTATTTTAATATTTTTTATTTTTTATTACTAATTATTTTTAATTAATTATTATTATTATTATTATTATTATTATTTATTATTATTATTATTTATTATTATTTATTATTATTTATTATTATTATTATTATTATTATTATTATTATTATTATTTATTATTTATTATTTATTATTGATTATATTTATTATAATTATTATAATTATTTATTATTGATTATTATTTATTCTTTATTATTTATTATATATTATTTATTATTTATAATTTATTATATATTTTAATTATTATTATTTATTATTTAATATTTATTTATTATTATCATTATTTATTATTTATTATTATTATTATTATTATTATTATTATTTATTAATTATTAATATTATTATTATTTATTATTATTATTTATTATTTATCATTATTTATTATTTATATTATTTATTACTCCCTCTGTCCCAAAATACTCTTTACACTTTCCTTTTTCATCTGTCCCTGAATACTCTTTACACTTCTATTTTTGGATATGACCCACTATTATTTTAATCCTTCTACATTTTAAACATTGGCCCACACTCTCTCTCCTCCAAATAAAATAATACCACTCCTATTACATACCAACTCTAACCATGGCCCACATTCTCTCCTTAAAATAAAATAATATTACTTTTACTAACTAATAACTCCTATCACATCTACTTTTCAATAAAATAATAATTGATAACCAAACAACAACTTATCATCTAAAATTATGTGCCTTGATAAGTGTCAAGAGTATTTTGGGACGGAGGGAGAAATTATTATTTATTATTTATTATTTATTATTATTTATTATTATTATTATTATTATTTATTATTGATTATTTATTATTTATTATTATTTATTATTTATATTAATTATTACTATTTATTATTTAATATTTATTATTTATTATTATTATTTATTATTTATTATTCATTATTTATTATTTATTATATATTATTTATTATTTATTATTTATTATTTATTATTTATTATTTATTATTTATTATGTATTTTTTATTATTTATTATTTATTATTTATTATATATTATTTATTATTTATTATTTATTATTTATCATTTATTATTTATTATTTATTATTTATTATTTATTATTTATTATTTATTATTTATTATTTATTATTTATTATTTATTATTAATTATTTATTATTTATTATTTATTATTTATAATTTATAATTTATTATGTATTATTATTATTATTATTATTTTTATTATTATTATTACTTATTATTATTTATTATTATTAGTTTTTATTTATAATTTATTATTATTATATTTTATTATTTATTATTATTTTTAGTTATTATTAAATTATTATTATTTATTATTATTATTATTAATTATTTATTATTATTTATTTATTATTATTATTTATTATTATTTATTTATAATTATTATTTATTATTATTATTATTAATTATTTATTATTATTTATTTATTATTATTATTTATTATTATTTATTTATAATTATTATTTATTATTATTTATTTGTTATTATTATTATTAATTATTATTTTTAATCATTAATTATTATTTATTATTATTAATTATTATTATTATTATTTATTTTTTATTATTTATTATTATTATTTATCCTTTTTTATTTATTATTATTATTATTTATTATTTATTATTTACTATTTACTATTTATTATTTATTATTTATTATTTATTATTTATTATTTATTATTTATTATTTATTATTTATTATTTATTATTTATTATTTATTATTTATTATTTATTATTTATTATTTATTATTTATTATTTATTATTTATTATTTATTATTTATTATTTATTATTTATTATTTATTATTTATTATTTATTATTTATTATTTATTATTTATTAATTATTATTTATTATTTATTATTTATTATTTATTATTTATTATTTATTATTTATTATTTATTATTTATTATTTATTATTTATTATTTATTATTTATTATTTATTATTTATTATTTATTATTTATTATTTATTATTTATTATTTATTATTTATTATTTATTATTTATTATTTATTATTTATTATTTATTATTTATTATTTATTATTTATTATTCACTATTTATTATTTATTATTCACTATTTATTATTTACTATTTATTATTATTATTTATTATTTATTATTTATTATTATTATATAGCAAAAATAAGTTCAGTTCAGCGAAAGTAAGTCACTTCAGCAAAAATAATTTCAGTTCCGCAAAAATAAGTAAAAATAAGTTCAGTTCAGCAAATATAAGTAAAAATAAGTTCAGTTCAGCAAAAATAAGTAAACATAAGTTCGGTTCGGAAAAAATAAGTCCAAGTTCAAAAAAAATAAAATATGTTCGGTTCGGTTCACCCAAAATAAGTTCAAAAGAACAAGGCCTTCGTATTGTTGAAGGAATTAGAGTTAGCTTGTAAGAGTTGAGTCATTCAGTATCTATTTGAAGAATAGTAATAAAATGAGATTAGTTTGAGAACGATTACTGATTACTCCTATTGTTATTAAGGTGAATTATGGGTAGTAATATGTGGAGATCAAAGAGTCTTAGAAGCTTGGAAGAAGTTGTATTGTCAAGATATTAGAGGTGTATTAGTAAGGAATTGATTTGTAATTGAGGTAACATTTATGTTGAGCAAAATGTATTTATGTGCCCGTATGTATTGTGTTTTTAATATCGTATAACGTTTATAGTCATGGCCATGGTTATAGATGCACCATTATGAGTTAGTTGTGAATTTTTATTGAGTGATTACAAAAGAATGCGTGTTCTGTTATTGGAATTGTTCGGAAATATTTATGTATACGAATTTCGATTTGTAAGAGATATGTTAAAAGGACTTTGTATTTGGTTTGGTTGGCTTAGCTCATGAACTGAGATAAAAAGTGGGAAAGGTACAGGTGGAGGAAAGTGATTATGATATAAGTTAAGTTAACACCAGAGAAGGTTGAATATCATTTTATGTTACATTATGTTATGCCAAAACCTGTATTTGCCAGCGATTTGTGTTAAGTAATTGAGCTATGGCAACGATATATTTTGAAGGATTAATTCTTTTCCGAACAATTACCAAGCCTGATTATTGTATGAAAAACGTTTGCGAACCAAAACCGTTTTAATGGGCTGAAGTTAAGTTACTGAGTTTTCCTCTCATTTTAGTTTAGTTTAGTTTTGTATTCTCTTCTGTAATTGCAGGTTCGTGTTGGAAGCTCAGAGTGGATCAAAAGAGAGAGTTTGGTTATGAAATTGTAATTAGATTAATGATTCACATGTTGTATCTAGAAGTATTTAAGTATTTATTTGAGAATATAATATTCTATTTTTTGGGATTAAGTAAAGTATTCTATAGTATGATATATGGTTTTGGAGTTATTATGTTGTGGGCCCTGACCCACATGTCCAGGATCGATTTATAAGGTTATGTTTCCGCTGCAAGATAATATAATTCGAGGTGTTTCAAGTGTAAATGGAGGTTTATGAATGTTAGGTGTGATTAGCTAGCAGCTCGAAAGTACGGGCTGTTACAGGTGGTATCAGAGCATGGTTGTTTTAGAGTTGTCGTGATCTTCATATCATGTCATATGAGTTCAAGAAATATTTTTGGGATTGTTTGAAATTGATTTGGGTTTTTAGCTGGTTAAGAATTGAGGAATAGAGATTGAGATATTCAAGGTTGAATATAGAGAATTAAAATTACGAAAAGTGAAAAGTTCTATTGGGGTTTTAGTTTTGAGTATGAGTTGTTATTGGAGAAAGATCGTATTATAATGTTTGAGATTGTGGTCAATTCGTAATTGGAAGTTTGTGATTATTAATTAGGTTGGAGAGAATTTATCTATTAAGATATTAGAGTTCGGTTATGAATTTTGTTGATTTGATGTTTGTGAAAATATTTTCTGTGATGTACTCGTTTTGGAATGACCTAAAGTTTGATGTTTTCAAATTTCGAGGACGAAATTTATTTTAAGGGTGGTAGTGTAACAGTCCATGTTTTTAAGCATGTTTTAGTTCAAGTTATTTATTTTTATTAGTCTAACTAAGCTTTCATATCAATGAGAAATTACCTGAGAATTATTATTTAAAGGTACCTATATTATTGGGAGTTTTATGGAATGAGGTATTTTTAAGTTTTTGAAAAAAAAAAAGAATACAAATATTTATCTCTTCTCTTTGGTGGCTTAATAAGCAGTAGCCACAAATCTGATTTGTTGTCAATTTTGTCGTGCCTTCTTTGACAAATTAAAACCCCCAATTCCTTTTTTCACTCAAAACCCATTCACTGTTCCTCCATTTATCTGAAGCTCGGACCTCCTCGTCGGAGTCACCTCCATTTCCCTCTCTTCGAAACCACCTCTTCGCGATCCAGTGGTGTTGCTACCACCGATGCTGCTGTCGTTGGTTGTTCTTTAGTCCCATTTTCTCTCTCCTCTGCTTCTGTGGTGCTACTGCTGTCCACCTGTGTTGCTGTCGTCGGCGTTCTGCTAGTGTTGTCGGTGTTGCAGCTGTTGTCGTTGGAGATGTAATTCTCTCCCTTCTACTTACTTACTTTGTTGCTGCCCATATCAGTTGGTATTCGTTGTTGCATGTTGTTATTGTTGACTGCAATTTATGGGTTGAGGAGGTTAAGGAGGTATATAAACATTAGTTTTATTTTGTTATTTTATTTGAGCAATGAATGGTTTATGTATTAGTTCATGAGTTTTGAAAAGAAAACACTTTGCAATTTACCTTTGTTGTATCGGTTTTTTTTTTGTTGGTAGTTTATTAGTTTCAAGTGAATGGTCTTTTATTAACTTTCACTAATGGTTAGTTTTATATCTTGTTATTGATTACAAAAAAATCAGTTTGCAAATGATTTACTAAGAATGATTATGATGATTCTAAAAAAGGGGTTTAATTAAAATGTAGTTTCTTTCCTTAGGAAGTATTAGTATTGAAGGAATTAGAGTTAGCTTGTAAGAGTTGAGTCATTCAGTATCTATTTGAAGAATAGTAATAAAATGAGATTAGTTTGAGAACGATTGTTGATGACTCCTATTGTTATTATGGTGAATTATGGGTAGTAATATGTGGAGATCAAAGAGTCTTAGAAGCTTGGAAGAAGTTGTATTGTCAAGATATTAGAGGTGTATTAGTAAGGAATTGGTTTGCAATTGAGGTAACATTTATGTTGAGCAAAATGTATTTATGTGCCCGTATGTATTGTGTTTTTAATGTCGTATAACGTTTATAGCCATGGTTATAGATGCACCATTATGAGTTAGTTGTGAATTTTTATTGAGTGATTACAAAAGAATGCGTGTTCTGTTATTGGAATTGTTCGGAAATATTTATGTATACGAATTTCGAATTGTAAGAGATATGTTAAAAGGACTTTGTATTTGGTTTGGTTGACTTAGCTCATGAACTGAGATAAAAAGTGGGAAAGGTACAGGTGGAGGAAAGTGATTATGATATAAGTTAAGTTAACACCAGAGAAGGTTGAATATCATGTTATGTTACATTATGTTATGCCAAAACCTGTATTTGCCAGCGATTTGTGTTAAGTAATTGAGCTATGGCAGCGATATATTTTGAAGGATTAATTCTTTTCCGAACAATTACCAAGCTTGATTATTGTATAAAAAACGTTTGCGAACCAAAACCATTTTAACGGGCTGAAGTTAAGTTACTGAGTTTTCCGTTCATTTTAGTTTAATTTAGTTTTGTATTCTCTTCTGTAATTACAGGTTCGTGTTGGAAGCTCAGAGTGGATCAAAAGAGAGAGTTTGGTTATGAAATTGTAATAAGATTAATGATTCACATGTTGTATCTAGAAGTATTTAAGTATTTATTTGAGAATATAATATTCTATTTTTTGGGATTAAGTAAAGTATTCTATAGTATGATATATGGTTTTGGAGTTATTATGTTGTGGGCCCTGACCCACATGTCCAGGATCGATTTGTAAGGTTATGTTTCCGCTGCAAGATAATATAATTCGAGGTGTTTCAAGTGTAAATTGAGGTTTATGAATGTTAGGTGTGATTAGCTAGCAACTCGGAAGTGCGGGATGTTACATCCACCATTGCCGCGATTTTTATTATTGCGACCACGCCATTGTTACCACTTTTGTTTTTACTGTTCTTTCCTTTATTTCGGCCACCAGAATTATTCTTAATAGAGGAAGTACTAGAACCAGATGACTGAACCGGAACCAAAGCATGGTAGAGGAAGAATCCAACCCCTCCTTGGAGCTTTTGATACGTTGCTCATGAAGCAAGAGCTTAGGACGTAAATCATCAAAACTCAAAGGAAACGGATATTGAAGCAAAGTAGTGACAATATGATCATAATTCATATCACGATCCAAACCAAATAAAGTATACTGAACCAAATTTTGATTCGAAACAAGACATTAAATATCAGCTAAAGAATCAGCGATAACCTTAATCTCACGCAAATAACCATCCATAGTTTGAGAATCTCCCTTTTTAATGAGAGAAAGACGACCTTTCAATTCCATAGAAAGTGCCATACTAGCATGCATAAAACGAGTTTGCAAACAATTCCAAATTTCCACAGAAGTAGATAAATCATGCACATCAACAAATACATCACTAGATAGCGTTGCAAAAATCCAAGATTTGATTTGTTGATCAACACGTAAATATTCATAAAATTGTGCATTAGGAATCGAAACACCACGTTCATTAAACATATAAGTAGGAGGAGTTGAAACAGTGCCTTCAACCATACCAAGTAATTGATGGAAAGAAGTAAACAAGTAATCTGCGTTTTCCATAATAAATAATCTTCAGGAGAAGAAAAAGTTATTGGTTACCAAGTTTGTAAGATTCGGTGCCGATAGTTGCGGGAGTGTGAAACTCGGAGGCTGCACAAAAGAAGAGGAGGGACGGAAACCAAGCGGAGTTCGTGGAGAAACTCGGCCAGCCGATCCTGATGCAAGAACGACGGAGCTTGGTGGCGCGTCGTAGATGGTGGCGGGCAGCGTGGGCTGTGGCATCGAAGGACCAGCAGCATACGCGAGAGAATCAAGACTGATCGCAGAGGAAGCGAAGCAGTGAGGGTGCTGCACCCAAGAGTGGACAGCAGCAGCGGCGGAAGTAATTGTGCCACGTGTGAGCTGCAACGTGGAGGACGAGGCAGCAGCAGCGGAAGACGGCGTGGCGAGGGAGACGTCCATGGTGGAGGACGGTAAGCCGAAGGAAGGAAACATGGAGAAGGAAAAAAAACAGAGGAAGTATATATTATTAAAATGAAATAATAATAAAGTAAAATATTATTGTTGTTTTATCTTTTATTTCTTAATTGATGCAAATCGTCCTTGGCTTAATTGCGGCATATTACTTTTCCAACCTATTATCTTTCCTATATTCTTCAAGAATTTTCCTAACTTAAACTTGCATTTAGTAAATCTTCGTAGTTAAATTTCATAGTCATAAGGAATTGGTATGGAAATGGATATTCCACCTTGCATTATACTTCACCATGTAGAAAGAGGATGAACAATCTAAAATTGAGGTATGGCGAGGCAAAGTTATTGATGTTAATTTCATAATAAAATCTCGACTCATCTCTTTGTGCAGACAATCAATACAATCATAGAAAACACAAGTAATTGTTTTCTTATAATTTTGACATATATCAAAACCTGATAAATGAGTCGTGACTCTTGATGTCAATTTTACTGCCCATTGACTACATTAACAAAAGGTGATTAAGTGATTCGTCTTTATTTTCTTATTTCAATGTTTTTTTTAGGGCAAGGAAGATATTTTTCGCTATATGAGCTTTTTAGAAAATGAAAAATTATTGTTGAGTGAATATTGAAGAAAATGGAGAGCTTTTATTATAACTTTTCCAGCCCATGTTTCTAATTATTTAATTGTGAATTTGTTTTTTCTTCTTTTTTAAATTGCAAAAAAAGAATTGTAATTAGTTTTGTTAGTTTGAAAAGATAACTTGAATTAATGGTGAGGTTTTTAAAAAAAGAGAAATTTCATTAGGTAAATGTCAGACGGCATCTACAATTGATGTAAAGAAAAAAATACAAACAAACAAGATTAAATCAAACCCGTATTCGATAAAACTATAATGAACCAGATCGACCAAAGTAGCGCATGCCCCTTGTATTTGCTGAATATTGCAGCTATTAATGGAGTTGTCTATCATTTAGACATGGTTTGGAGAAGAACATTATTGATCTAACAATCTTGACCGCATCCGAGCTTCCAATATTCATGTTGACAGTCTTGAACTTCAGCCAATGAGAACAATTTTCCGCACCTACAGACAAACAAACAGGACTTACAACTTTCATAGAGGAGGAGACCTCCACGACAAAGAAGATAAAAATCTCTCATAAAGAGGGACTAATTTATTCAACAAAACAAGTAAATAAACTAGAAACTGAAAACAAGAGAATAAAAGGGGCATACCATGGATGAGAACATCCATGGCAGCCCCCCACAGATGAAGAGGGGAAAAAAGGAGAAGAGGGAGCGGCGAGAGAGAGATTAAATGTGAGGTTAACTTACAGAAATAGTGAACTTAGGCCCTCAAAGGTGAAAATTACAAAACATTAGTCCCTAATTATATCTTTAACTCATTTGATAAGTATATTCCTTTCAAGTTTCAAAATGAAAGTACGGAGGCGAAAGTTTACATTTAATCATCAGTCAAGTAATCTAGTATTCTTATCTATTTATATATCAGATTAGCATGACAATACACGGTAAATAAATAACCAATATAAAGAAGAGAGAAAAAGAAAGAAATTTTGATCCATTCCAATACGAGCTCAATTTGATATAATTTGTTCCAATCTGGTTCATTCCAAGATTGGAAATTTTTTGGTATCGTGTGATATAGGTCGATTTCAATTTTTAAATACGTAATAAACTCGTCATGGTTAGATTAAAATAATAAATTATATATAAAAAATGGAAGTCTAAGTAAATGCTACTAAACACCGAATGAAGAATGAAAAATATTGCTAACGGGATAAGCTTTGTTTATTCCTTTCATGTTGGTTCTCGACGAATCTCACTGCTTTTGCTAATTCGAATTAAAGTGTATTAAATTATTGGTCTAAATATGTTAATATTCATTTTCCTTATAAATCATGTACTAAAAAAGGTTGCAAATAATTTGAAATAGAGGTATAGTATTTCTCAATTAAAATTTTGAATGGTAGAGAAAATAATAAAGGGTATACTGATAATTATAAGTTTACTTTTATTACAAATAACATGTGTTCGAAGTTTGGCTAAACTTTCAATGATTGCTAAAATCATCTAGTCATAATAATTTACTACTTCTACTTCTAGTTGAGAAGGTACAAAAGAAAGTTGGGGATTGGAAACACTTAGCTCTTTCTCATGCAGGTAGAGTTTTGCTGATCAATGCGATATTAGCTTCACTCTGTCAACACGTTTTATCGGTATTTTTAATACCAAAAAGAATTGCGGACAGTATCAACAAAATATTTGCAAGATTTTTATGAAGGAATAATAATACAAAAAAGCAGCCAATTTTTTGGAGAAAGAGGGAAATCATCGAGCTTCCACAAGGAATGGGTGGGTTGGGGATTAGAAATGTTCGAGCATTCAACATAGCTTTACTGGCAAAGCAAGCAATAAGGATTCATGAGAATAAGGAGATGTTGATTTCAAAGATTCTTCACTCTAAATATAAAGACTCACCTGTTACATTGGGACTACAAGGGAAGAAACCAACAGGTGCTTCATGGGGGTTTATAGGTATGTGTCAAGCGGTATACCAGTGTAGGCAAGGATTCAGTAAAGTGATTGGAAAGGGGTCTAAAACTAGCATAATGGCAGAGAAATGGGTTAAAGGAAGAGCTCTAAAACTGAGAGCTGGAATCACTCTCTCTGGAATGAATTTGAGGCGGGTGGAAGATTAAATGAATAGAGAGAAAAGTTACTGGAATAATACACTCATCTGGAAAATTTTCTCGAGAGACTTTGCTGCTAGGATGTTAAGTACGTATAACCCTCAAGGTGACAATGTTGAAGACGTAACGGTATGGAGCAGGAATGATTTAGGGACAATTAATGCGAAGGATGCGTACTCTCTTCTGCTAGAAGATTCGCAAGTGAATCGGCAGGGTAAACTCAACAGAAAATTCTGGGCTAAATGGTGGGCTATGCCCATTCGACCGAAACGGAAATTGTTTGGATGGAGACTCCTAAGCAAAGCGCTGGCACTTAATGTTAATCTGGAGAAAAGAGGTATTGCCACTCCAACACGATGTTATCTTTGCCAGGAAGAAGTAGAATGCGAAGAGCATTTGTTTAGGGAATGCCCTTTGGTTTCGAGAGTGTAGATGGGGTCTTCACTACGCATTCAAGTCCAGAATGTGAAGTACATTCCTCTAGAAGAATGTATTAGCAACTACATGAATAAGTTCTGGAAGGAGGAAGGAATTGCGAGTGAGAGAGCTTACTGGTTATGTGCTATATTATGGGCAGTGTGATTGCATCATAATCATGTTGTTTTCCGTGATCATAAACCAAATCATTTTGATATTCTGCGCAAGGAAGAAGAATTGATCATAGAAGAGGGTAATCGCATTGCGGCCATTAAAAGGATGGCAAAGAAGGATACAATCGCTGAGAATAACGAGCGGGAAAGTGTAAGGTTCAGGGTGGGTTCATGTAATGGAAGAGTTTGTATAATTTCAGTGGATGGAGCTTGGAAGAAGGATATGAGGAAAGAATGTCCGTCAGCAGGCATTGGATGGATTGGAAAGGTTCATGAAAACATAATCTTTAAAGGGAATGATGTGATCAGAGCAAACTCTGCATTAGAATGCAAAGGATTAGCAGTTATGAGAGGAATTCAGGAGGCCTATGCGAAGGTGGAAAGGAGTGTGAAGATTCTCACGAACTCGGAGCTAGTGGTTCAAGCTGTGGTAAAGAGAATAATGCCTTTCCAACTTTGGAGTATTTGTCAAGATATTCATGAGATATGTAATAAATTTAAATTTTGTGAAATTTGTAAAGTCAGTATTGATTCAGTTAAGAATAGTCATGATCTAGCTACAACAGCTAGGAAAGGTATGATTATGCAATGTAACTTTGTTTTGTCTTGTTTGTACTTGTTGTAAAAAAAATTACTACTGATCAAGAAATATGCAAAGGACTTGGCCATGGTTGACCATCTCAATTTTTTCCCACAACAAAGTGACTTTATGTTTTATTAGAATGTTTAATTGCTACAAAAGGCATGTGGAAAAATCAGCTAATCATGAGATCAGTAGACAACAAACTATACATGAACATGTCTCTAATCTCTCCTTTACTAAACCCATATTTCTGTAACAACCCATCTTTTAAAAAGCCAACCTTTTCCAACACCTTTTGAAATCCCATATTTTCAACATTCACCAAAACTTGAACTCTACAAACATAGGAGAATACCTTAAAGACCACGGTAATAGCCTTGTGTAACGCAGCAGTGCGTATCCCGTCCTGCCCCCAATATGCCATGGCTAAGTGTGCTAATGACCCTAGCTGGCTCGAAATTTTCTAGAACCGAGCATAACAAAGTTCGATTCAAAAAGTTTGTTAGCAGGCTCGAAATATATTTTTAACTATATTATTGTTCATATTTATAGAAATTAAATATAAGTGAAGGGGGGAGGAAGATGGTGTCCCTCTTACAAAAAGACTGATAATACCCTTAATGAATTTAAATTGTCATATAAATTAAATAATTTTTTTCTTCTTCATACTTACCATATATATTCAACAAGTTAACAATGGAATTGAATTTGAAATTTCAAATAAATATTAAACTAAAGAGAATGATTTTCTCTTTTTACATATGTGTGAAAAACTCTGACAAAAAATTAAATTGACAATATAACTTGAATGACACAATCAAAATAAAAAATATAAAACTTGAATTTCATATTAAAAATTATATTGGTAATATTTTAAAACCTATATGTTGATTATTGTTCAGTAATCTCTCTTATATAAATCAAACTCTTCCATTTTATTAATATTCAACGATTGAACCTGATACACAAGTTCTTCCACTTTATTTGAGCACAAGATTTCTTCTGCTTTATATTTCCTTCTCTCAAAACCATATTTCAATAATTATGAACAAATAACTAAAAAAATTAATGAAACATTGATTAAAGAAAAACATATTTAAAAAAATTAAAAATAATTATAAATGTCTATTCGAATCAATTTTATTGTAATACTAAGGAATAACTAATTGAGAAAAAAAGTGTTAACATAAAAAATGCTAGTAGAAATTAAATGAAAATTTATAAGTAATACTCTGTATTTTAGCAAGTTATTTTTAAAAGGTTTTATTTACCAAAAAGGCTTATTATTTATTATAAAGGTTTTTAAAAAGGCTTTTATAACAGATTATGGGTATTTCAAATAAATTATAGCCCAAATTAAATATTGGGCCTAAGTTTACTAATTCTAATCCAAGTAGTTTGTTTAAATAAATCCAAAAATATTTACAAAAAGAAAAAAAATGATTTACAGCGCACAACTCACGCCAGTGAGTTATCAAAAGTTTGGTTAGTTTTGTTTCTTTTATCTTTTGATTAATTTAAGCTTCTAGATTATATACCTTATAGGATAATTTATATTTTTCCCCAATCCTAGTTAGATGATCGTAAAAAGTAGTTGGATATTAGCTAAATTTATTGGAAAATTTGTCAAACACAACCTTTTATATACCACTTTTTTTGTCAAAAACAACCTTTTAAATTTTTTTTTGGCAAATTCAACCTTAAATTTTTTTTTTTTTGAGAAACAACCTTAATTGAATTTCCGGTGTTGACTTTCGGATTCCGGCGTTGACTCATTAAATACCCGCATATGAGATGCACGTGACGAATTTTCTCTTTTTTTCACCCTCTCCCTACGTTTTCTCTTACAGTACCTCAGGCAAAAACCCTTCCCCCCATTCATTCTCCCTATTCAACGACAATTTCCTCCATTAATCCAATTGCAGACATGAGACATTAATGTGGGATTGTTGCAGGCGCATTCAATTGTGTAAGATTGGCAGCCATCATTGAATGAAACCAAACTTCCCTTCTGCAAGCCCCAATCATTGTTCCTTAACCTCTTCTTCTTCAATTTTGCAAATTCTTTAGCTAGCCTACACTTCTCATTCTCAACACAATCAAACCTTGCTTTGGTGATGTTCAGTTCAGTAGCATTTTTGTGTTTCTCAGCTATAAGCACATTAGTTACATCCCTTTTCCAGCCAACAACATCTTCTGTATCAACCCATTCGAACTTGTTGCACCCGCTCTGCCTAGTTTCATGGTTGTAAAACTTGCAAGCGATAAATTTTATTCCTGGATTCTCGTGTGTGACCCATGAATACAAGCGCAATCTACAAAATTTACCCAAATCAATTTTCAGAAACTAAATTGGGGGGAAAAACCCTAGCTTGAACCAAATTCACGAAATTCAAGCAAATAAAATTGATTGAAGATTATAACTTACGTGGAAGTTGTCGTTTTTGCTCCACTTGAAGGAGGACGTACTATTACTGCAAAGAAAATCAACCACCTTCAACTTAGATTAGGAAGTTGTCGTTGAATTGGGAGAATTAATAGGGGGAAGGGTTTTTGTCTGAGGTACTGTAAGGGAAAAGGTAGGGAGAAGGTGAAAAAAAAAGAGAAAATTCGTGTCACGTGCATCTCACATGGGGGTGTTTAATGAGTCAACGCCGGACTCCGGGAGTCAACGCCGAAAAATCACTTAAGTTTGTTTCTCACAAAGAAAAAATATTTTAAAGTCTAAATTTGCCAGAAAATTTTTAAAAGGTTGTTCTTGACAAAAAGTGGTATATAAAAGGTTGTTTTTGAAAAAATTTCCAAATTTATTTATCTTTTCTCTTAAACCTATCTTTTAGTTCCTAGTCCTATTACGAATCTACCTATCCTACAAGTATAAATGGGGGCCTCCACCCCTCATATTCTTCACACCAAATTTGAGGAATGCATCTCTTTTCTTAAGTTTGAACTCTATCTCCCTCTTGCCCTACCCTTTCTATTCTCCGTTAGTAGTTATTAATTTTAAAGGTGCGTGTATATGTAGATCTTTATATATTATTCTGCATACCTAGTATCCTGTTCGTAGGGTTATTCTTTTGGATTGAAATACATGTTTTAATGAGTTTGAATATGAACTTTATGAGTTTTATATAATCATGTTATAAACGTTTTAGAATCATGTTAGTTTTTAAGGTTAAGTTCACCACCGATCTAGATATATACATGTTTCACCAAATTTTTAGTTGAACATAGTCGAATATGTATGAGTATCATCAAATTTTTAGTTAAACATAGTCGAATATGTATGAGTGTCATACTATGTTTGCTATTAATTTTTACGTACTATTATCCTACTTTGATATTAGCCGCAAGGCCGCATGATTTATTATTATCAACCCTTATACTCTTACTTGGTTTAAAATCTCTATTGGTAAGCAACGTGTTTTGCAACACCTACCTTTTTATGGTTATGATTATATTAATTTCAAGAGCCAATGGTTTCTATTTATGCCTTTGGCTATAGTTTTGTAAGAATTTTTTTTTTTTAAAGGAGGATTATTTCCAAAGGAATTTTGTTAGTTATATGATCTTTCATGATCGCAATTATAAAGAGGCAATGGCTTGTTATTTATTACCAAGAACGATAGCTATTATATTTTACCCATATACTTTTTTTATAAGTCATATAGACAAGGTAGTAACCCCTCGTAATAGACTCATTAAGGAATACTAAACTTGGGGGGGGGTGTGCACACTTTAGGAAAGGTACCTAGGCAAGGAAAGGAGTTTTATTAAATATATACTTTATATTATATAAGTATTACAAGTATCCAAGAAAGGTTTATGAAAATATTTTGAATGTTTGATTAAATAAAGTGTTTAATATTCCGCATATACATGTACTCAGATATCATTACTGACACGCCTTTATTCGTTTTGTTTTATGGCTTTGTCCCTGTGATGACCCTATTTTGGCGAGCAGAATTTACAGGTTGATATGATGCATACTTCACATGGGGGAGCTAGTGAGGAATAATAATTAGTTCAATAGTCATTATTTTATTTCCTATTTTCCATTGTCATAGTTGAACAATAAAGTTATTTATATCAATAACGATAAGTTATTTCTATTGTTTCCGCTGCATTATTAAAGTTTAGTTAGTAGTTAGTATCTTTTAGCCTTTAACGTTATTACGTGGCGGTAATATTCTCAAGTTTCTCAAGGGTTTTATATTAAAATATATTCTTCAAAAAGAGAGAAATTTGAGTGTGTTACAAAGTGGTATCAGAGCTAGGTTTATCATAGGATTATTAATGAGAGTTTGGGTAGATTTAGGAAAGACGTATAAGCGAGAGTTTCGAATTTTTGTGCATAAATTTTTTTACATTTTATATGCATATATTTTATTTTTTGATTCTGCCTAAAAAGTTATATTTTCAAGTATAAATATTTTTCAATCTATATATTTTGAAGAAAGGAATAAGTAAGTGGATTAATTTTTCTGAGGAAAGTTCTGGCTATGAAAGACTTGGTACTTAAGTTGGTCGTTTGTGCTGCACCTCTCTTTCCTAGGAACTCCCTCGATTAATTTTTTAATGTACGAATAACCGAGTATTCAGTTTAAAAACTTATTATATACATATTTATATATACTTAATATTTTTTTTCCGAAAATACAAATAATTTGAATTTTTTTGTTTGTTTTCGTATTTATTTACACTTGCATTATTGTTATTTATGAATAATGTATGATATTTTGTCTAGCTAATATGAAAATATTACCATAGATTCGTTATGAAAAATCATAGTTCCTTTTTCGTACCCATTCTAGTAAAAGGATATGAAGATATTGTGACTGATTATATGCGTACTGTTTTGAAGTATGCGAACTTCCTAATAGAGTAAGGACACCTACAATTTCATTATCATGGACCAACAATTGCTGTACTTTTAGAATACCTACCCTATATCGAAGCCTATCATTGGTTATTATACGATAAATATTATAATGTATTGAATTTGTTGGATGGAATGGCCAACATGGTGGATCATTACCAGGAGAGGATTTGGCTAGCTACTCTATTTCATAATTGACCTCCGCTATGCTGAACTGTCGCAAGAGCAACAAGAAGTACAAGATATGATTATTGCATACCAAACTCCGAGCCATTCTTATCGTGAATCTACAATTAGTCCTAAAACCTCCAATGTTCAGACCAACCTGTCAAGCTCAGAGGTTAGTTCATCATCTCCTAAATATCATCCTATGACAAATTATGAATGGTGGTATGAAGAGTTCAAACACCAAACTTTTGATGAAGCAGAAGATCAAAATGACCCTAACTTCAACCCAGCTGATTATCATTATGAATAATTTTTTTTAGGAAAATGTTTAGTTATTTTAGTAGTTGTTAGTAGCTTTAATAATTAGTAGTTCTGGAAATAGACTACTACTCTTTAAGAATGTTAGCATTCCTTTTTAAGGATGATTAATAAATATAATTTTAGTTTCTTTTTCATGTAATGTGCTTGTGTCAATCATATTATGAATCATAATTGTTGTATGATTTACAAAATTAGTAGGATGACTTAAAAAGTAGCGCCTATTTGTTTCTTACCCAGGAAGAAATGGCCAATAGACCTGGCAGTAGATCTAAAACTCGAGCAACTCTTAAGGAGTTGACTTCTCTGACCAAGAATTTGGCTAAGGCTATGACCACTCAACTGAACCGTCAACAAGAACCTGACCTAGCTGGTGATGTGTTTAAGAAAGTAGCATCTAGGAATCCACCTGTCTATGATGGAAAAGAGGGCCTAGCTAGCCTTGAGAACTGGATTAGGGAGTTTGATTAGTTGTTTACTGCTGTTAAGTGCACTGATGAGTTAAAGATCAACAATGCTACATACTACATAAGAGAGGAAGCTGATTTATGGTGATCTCAAAGGAAGGAGTCCTTAACGACTCAAGAATATTTTGGATGGGAACAATTTAAGGAAGCCTTGAGAACCAAGTTTTACCCACCTCACTTAAGAAAAAATAAATGTCTAGAATTTACAAACCTTAAGATAGGGACCATGACTGTCAATAAATACTACTCTAAGTTCATAGAGTTAATGAGGTTTGCACCTAAAGTGGTTCCAACTGAAGTTCTAAAGGCTCAATGATTTGAGCAACGATTGACCTTGTCCATTCAAGGAAAATTAGGAGGGGCTACCTTTAAGCCTAGATGAAGTGTATAGGAGAGATTCCCATCTATTCGGGATCAAGGGAAGAGAGCTAGAAGGGAATTCTGGAGACAAAAGGAAGGGGTCTAGTAATGGGTTACACGGTGGAGACAAGGGACAAAAGACTAATGGGGGATTCAAGCAAGGAAAAGATGACAAAAGCATTGGGAATAACAACAATAGTAGTCAGTCTGAGAATGAAAAGTTTAAGAGAGTCTACTATTGTAAAAGATGCCCAAGAAACCACCCAGGGAAGGAATGTGAAGGAAATTTGGTGACTTGTAGGATATGTAAAGTTAGGCCATAGAGAATATGAGTACTTCTAGAAAGACTCAACATCAGCAGATCCTAAGCCAACCCAGAATCAGGGAGGTAATGGGAGCAAAGGACCCCAACAGGAGTCAGTGACTGATAATCATGTTCCTCCTAAGAATGGGAATGGAGGACACAATCAGGCTAAGGCGAATAATCAAGGTCGAGTGTTTGTCATGAGCAATCGTGAGGCTGAAACGACTGCAGGCGTAGTGACTGGTACTTTCTTCATCTCTTCTATTCCAGTTAAGATTTTATTTGATTCAGGAGCTTCTCACTCTTTTATTTCCAAAACCTTAGTGGAAAAACTTAAGTTGGGAAAACCCGAACCTATAAGCATGGATATAGTCATACCTTATGAAATATCATGGATGTTTCTAAATTACGTAGAGATGTTTTTGTGGCTATAGTAGGAGCAGATTTTCCTTCAGACTTAATTGAATTTGAATTAGATGACCTAGATGTTGTTCTGGGAATGGATTGGTTGGGAAAATTCAAAGCTCAAATTGACTGCAGAGCCCAAAAGTAACTTTGAAAGGCCCAAAAGGAGTCAAAGTAACCTATGGAAAAATTAGTCAGACACCCAGTCCAAGAATGATTTCTGCTATGCAACTCAAGCTGTATAAGAAAGGGGTATTCATTGATTTTGTGTAGTATACAAAAGTTCGAGGTTGTAGACACATAATCGTGTCTCCCATTTAAGGATCCAATGATGAAACATACCGCGGCATTAGTTAGCGCGACCCAACGGAAGAGCAATCTAAAGAACTAATCCAAAATGCGTTTTGAAATGATATTCTAATTAAAGCCCGATTAATTGTTCATGATGATTAATTGTATTTTAAGCCCATAAAATGTTTTAAATCCATTTTAAAAGCCCAATCAAATATTTATTATTTTAATAAATATTTTTTATAATCATTTTCATTATCTTCAATCAAAAATCAGATTTTTGATCCGTAAAATTCCATCTCCGGAATTTTAGGGATAGAAAAGTATCTTTGAAAGATGCGTAAAGGAATATGCTCAAATATTCCCGAATATACGCCGGACGAGGGGGCTGCGCTCAGCGCGCCACGTGCGTCCATCGCACTAGCCAGAACGCGTCAGGCGAGCCAACAAGCGCCTGAAACGTAGATTTCGTGACTCATACAGAGCCCTGCGTCAGACGCAAGTCCTGTGTGAGACGCAACTTTCTTTTCTATCTTTTCAAAAACGCGTTTACACGTGCCTAAACTTGATTGAGTTGGCTGCGTCAGGCACACTAATGTGCGCCTGACGCATGGCGTTGCGCCTGCCACGTAGGCGTGCAGCGCAAGTTTTCTTTTTCCTATAAATACTCCGTGATTTCCCGAATCAAGGACGGCTTTTCAGATTATTATTTACGCACACAAAATTCTCTCGAATACTCCGAAACATACTTCGAACATTCAATACTCAAACACTTTCAATCAATTCTTCATATTGCGTTCTTGGTTTCACGATTGCTCCGCCGAAAGATCGTTGCGCTCCTCAATCTAAGCCGCATAGGTATAATACCTGAGGATCCTTGAATCAATTATTTTTATTGCTTTGAAGTTACTAACTATTTCTTTCATGATGTAGATATTTAAGTAATAATAGTTCTCCTGTATATTCTAATCCCTTTCTTTATTTTTCTTTATTTTTCATTACTATTATACTTGCCTGATCATTATATGCATGCTATTATGATTGTCCTGCTTTAATACTTTCATCACCCACATGTTATTGTTGCTAATCAAAGACCTAAAGAACTATTCTAATATTAATCAGATTAATTAGAACAACCTGTTAGGTTCCCTGTAATATTGATTGCATAATAACTTGTCACTAAAAATTAGTCTTTTATGTGTTTCCTGAACCTACTTAGACTAAATATTTTTAGGGTGCTTAAAATATTATATGATTATTCTTTGGCATAAAATCTGTAATGAATCGGTATTTAGTAGAGGCCAATAGTGGGCAATATGGTTCCTAACCATATTTGTACCCTTACCCCCGAACTCAATCTTTGGTTCATTTTGACCATCTATGGAGTCATGACAGGAAAATCTACATTGGATAATTTGTCCCTATGATTTTCCTATATCCAATTAGGTTTATGATTCTTCCTAAAAATAATTGTTGGCGACTTCTTTCAAAACAATTTTCAATAAAACCTTAATGCTGGGGTAGTCAAATCTAATACGCGCTCACACCACGTAGGCGAATTAAAAATCCACGCCTACAATTTGGCGCCTTCACTGGGGAGGATTTTAAAAAAAATTAAATTTTTTAAATGAGTGGGTGAAACTTGAAAAATACGATTCATTTTTATCTTTATGCCTTCGAATAATATACAGTTTTGCATATGCATGGCTATTGTTCAACCACCATAAGGACAATCTACCTTGCCTCATTAGCACATGTTCTATGTGTGAGGTCACCGCCGGGGGGTTTGCGCTTTGTCCTTCCGAAAAGCTTCCTGAGCGATAGTGTTGGATCTTAGTCATAAGCAAACCTACCCAACCATGGCATTGTTCTCTTGTTCCTGACTTGAGACTGGAGTGCGTCTTACACGTGGCCACCTCTTTAAGCAGGGGTACGAAGGGTGGGATCAATCTCTTAGTCATGGACCCTTTTCAGACTGAACCTAAACCTGACCAATAGTTTCAAACATAGAACTAGACTTCAGGTTGGAACTTTTGCATCCATGTTATATGACATTTGCCTGTGATTGCAATTTTCGTCTGCTATTATTTTGTCAAATTGTCATTATCATACGTTCCTAAAATCGCGTCTAACAAACAAGCAAAAAATTCGTCAATCGCCAAATTCGTCGCCTAAATCCCCGAAAAACGTGTCGGGGAGTAGTGCTCCAAACGCATTTAGTTGCGCCTGGCGCACCATTCCCGCACCAGGCGCACGGTTGTTCGCCGCGCGCAGCAATTCTGCGCGGCACGCATTCTGTGCATCGCATGCTTTTCCTTGATTTAGTCGTCGTAATTGTCGATCCTACGTTCAATCCTATGTGCGTCTGTCAGTCTGCATTCACGCAATTTGGTCATTTGGGCTTATCACCTAATTCAACATGAAAAAAATCAGTCTTTTCATGCAAGGTCAAGTATGTCCTAAAAAAAATGCATCTAAGGGGTCATAGTAGAGTTAGAGTCATCATGCATGTCTACCTCTTCCCATCTTCCCTGCTGTTCAACTAATCTTCCTTATCAATTCTACCCTACCATATTCATCAATTTCAAAAACTTATATTTTTCAAAATCAATCCTGCACCATATTCTATTCTAGTCTTTTTCAAAAGCATTTACTAAACGCCATCATCATGCCACGACATTTCGAAATATATTTTTCAAAATTAATCCATCACCTTTTCCTAACAAAAGATAAAAACAAGGGGTTCCTTTCAAAAATGAATTTCGAAAATTCTAAGCCCATTCCAAATACCTTCATTCAATCCAATCCAATCAATCCAATTTACTTGCATTTATTCTAAGCCCATATGCATTAGAGTCCATTTTGCATTCATATAGGGTCCATCTAATTCAAGTCCATGCATTCATCCTAGGCCCGTCTAATTTGAGTCCATGCAGTCACTAGCATTAGAGTCGATCTTAGGCCCATATAAGTCTAGTTCAAGTCAAAGCTAGGCCCATTTGCATCTCTGTGTGACTCCTAGTCTATGTCAAGCCCAATCCAAGTCTAATCCCAGTCTATTCCATTCTAATTAAGTCCAATCCTAATCCATCTCCAATGTCAAGCCCAGTCCAAGTCTAATCCCAGTCTATTCCATTCTAAGTCCAATCCTAGTCCATCTCCGATGTCAAGCCCATGCGCATCTCCCAGTCCAAGTCAAACCTATATGTCAATTCATATCCTAGGTCTAGTTTGCATCTCCATGTAAGCACTAGTCAGTCTTCGGACTATAAAAATTCAGTCTTAGGACTATAAAAGTTCATCCCTTAAAAACCTAGCCTGCTTGCTCACCCGTACGTTCAAGGCATAGCATTCCTTAAGTCTATAGGCGATTGTTGTGTCTAGCTTGCGTGCTCACCCGTAAGTTCAAGGTCTAGCATTCCTTAAGCCCATAGGCATTTTTTTGAGTCTAGCCTACTTAGTTTAATGTAAGTTCCGAAGTCTAGCTGTCTAGCTTGCTTGCTCACCCGTAAGTTCAAATTCTAGTTGCCTAGCCCGCTTGCCTTAAGTTAAGAGTTTAGCCTTCCTAGTTGTCTAGCTTGCTTGCTCACCCGTAAGTTCAAAGTCTAGCATCCCATAAGTCCATAGACAATTTTTTAGTCTAGCCCGCTTAGTCTAATGTAAGTTTCGAAGTCAAGTTGTCTAGCCTGCTTACTCACCCGTAAGTTCAAAGTCTAGGTGCCTATCCTGCTTGCCTTAAGTTAAGAGTCTAGTCTCCCTTATTGTCAAACCTTCCTTAAAGTCTAGCCTGCTTGCTCACCCATAAGTTCAAAGTCTAGTCTCTCCTAAACCCAATCGTAGAGTCCAATCTGCTCACATAGTCCAGTCCATATCTGCATTTACATATAGTTAGGCCCATGTCTCCATCATGGTCAAGCCCATACTAGTCCAAAATCATACCCATTTCTATATATTTCCCATTTTCATTTCCATTTCCATTTCCACTTCCATTTCCGTTCCCATTTTTCATTTCCCATTCCCATTACTCATTTCCATTTCTCATTTCGAAAACATTCTTACTTAAAAGTTACGAGGTCCATCCGATTTCTTGTCAGGACAGGTCGTAAGATTATAACTTGGGAACGTCCAACAGAGAGGCAACAAGGTCGACCTACTCCTAGACTCGTCAAACGCATCCTCACATTTTCAAACCAATCCTCCGACTCTTCTGAATCATCATCTGAAATGGGGGACACTAATAAACAACTCAGTGCCATTATGGCTCAACTTCAACTGATGAACTCACGTCTTGAGGACCAAGACAAAGAGATTAAGGCGCTAAAGGAGAAGCTCACTACGGAAGACGAGCAAGGCGACACTCCACCAACCAACACAAAACTGAGATTTGAAAAACTCGAGCAATTGATCCAGTCAATTCCTGCACTCGAGAGTCAGGCTCATGGCCATGACATCATTGATCCTGAACTAAGGGAAAAACTCCCTAAAAAGGTAACATTGGTTGACCTCCCGAAATTCAAGGGGGTCGAAGACCCAGATGACCACTTGAGAGCGTTCTCCATCTCTATGGCTCTCAAAGGCATGAGCAAGGACCTGTTTGCTTATGTCTTTCCTTTGACCTGGGATGCACATCCATCTAAGTGGTTCAGGTCACTGAACAAGGCCAAGCTGAATGACTAGGACTACATCAGAGAGGAGTTCCATAAGCAATACATCTACAGTACTCAGCTTCCCGTTGGCCTTCGTGAGTTGGAGTTAACTAAACAAAACTCCAACGAAGACTTCGTCACCTTCCTTAACAGATGGAAGGATAAAGGTGCACAAATGATTAATACACCATCTAAGGAGGATCAAGTCCGACTGGTGATCTGTAACCTGCAGCCGAAGTATGGGGATCATATCAAGTTCCAACCTATAGAGTCTTTCACGAAGCTCTATAAAGTAGGCATGTTGATTGAGGAGGAGATTCAAGCCAACAAGAATAAGGCTTCCAACAACAACAACAACTCTTTCAAGAAGAGTAACAATGGCCCTTATAGCTCCAAAAGCAATGAGGTCAATGCCATAGCTGCTGAAAATAGAGGCTATCAAAAGCCTCAAAGAACATTCGCACCTTTAGGCATGTCCTTAGAAGAAGCCTTCACTAGACTTCATGCAAGGGGGGCACTTCAGCCTATTGGCCCTACTCCAGATCCTGCTCCCGAGAATAGGTCCAAGAGGTGGGATACAAATGCCTACTACAAGTACCACCAAGGGAATAGACACCCAACATCTGCGTACTGGACCTTAAAGAATCACCTGCAGGATATGGTTGAATACGGTAGATTGTCAATTCCACCTACAACAAAAGTCAGCAATAGCAGCAATCCCTTGGGCAGCACCTAAACAACGTCGGGGCTTAGTCATTTAACGCTAGTTTTCTAGGTTGAGTCGGAGAGTCCCTCCCCTAGCTCCTTCATTTTCTTTCCCATCGAGTCTATGTCCTCTAGGACTATAATGTTTATTAGCCTTGTTTCATTCATTTTCAATTAATAAAATAATTGCATTTTCATTTTCATTTTCATTGGCCTTCCATCATTTTATTTATGCTTCTAATTCAATGATGAACTCAAATCACCTAATGAACTTGACTAATAATAATAACAAAAAGGGATCTGAAATAAAAAAAAAAAAAAAAAAAGAGAAAAATAAAAAAAGAGGGCATACTTTGGATCAGGAGTTATCCCACTCTTCCTTCCATTACCTTTCATAAGCCATCATTCTTAAACCATCATATCAATAAACCAAACAATCCCTTCAACATCAAAGCTCCACAAATAGCCTTCAAATCTTCCAATACCCAAATCCAATAACTTGTGTGCAAGCCTTACTGCTTAAAAAATAAAAAGTCAATGCCAGGCAAAAACAAAAATTCAAAGTGCGAAAAAAAGATCAAAAGCAAAAGAAAACAAGGCAAAAAGGAAAAGCCAAAGGTAAAGAAATAAAAAGTCAAGCTAGGGGGCTTGCACACAAGTTCTACCCCTCATTCAAATCCCTTCGATTCATCCATACAATTCAACCTTCATCTAAACCTCAAGCCTTCAACTTTTCAACCTTTCATCAACCCTAACTCCTTTTTCAAGGTATGTCCAAGCCCGCTAGGTTGAAAACCCGAAAAGGCGGCCTAGGCAAAAGTTAGGGCACATAAAAAAGAAAGAGAATAAAAAAAATCAGATCCAGAACTACGAATGGTTTGATTCCGCAAGGATACGTAGGAATCCTCATCTCGAGGTCCGACCGCTTCAATAAATTAAAATTAGTCATGGTCTAATGATTTGACTTTCTAGAATTTAGGAGCATACTATTTCTAGATCCCGACATAGACTCGAGTCTGCACCTAGCCTCGTTAAAGCCTTTTCCCACCTACATTCATTTAAGTCACAAATTTCAACCTTTTATTTTTCAATCCAAGCTTTCCTTGTCCCTGAAGGACTCTCCGACAATTCCATGATTTCTGGCAATATTTGACTTTGCCTAATCATCTTTCTCAAGAAGAATCCCTAGTACAATCCCCAGCGATAACTTTCAACATTCAAGACAGATCAACTACATTTCCATATCATATCAAGTTCATTTCGATTAAGGCTCATGCCTAATTCAAGGCAAGCTCACCCAAAGTGGGGGCTTCCTATATGTGGTGGTTCCTCCAATTCAAAACAAACTCCCGAAGAGTTGTAATCCGCGGACCTCGTATACGGACCCCGGTCATTTGCTAAAAAACGATTTTCGAAAATCATTCTATTCAATTCTTATCATTCTATCATTCTATACATCTTCTAGCCTTGCAAAATCCTGACCTTGCATTGCAGCCTTGCAAAAACCATGACCTTGCATTGCATTTCATACATTCTAGTCTTGCATAACCCTGACCTTGCATGACGTGTCATCCCTTAGCTTTGCATAACCTTAATCCTTGCATTGCGTCTTATGCATCCTTAGAGAGTCTAAGTTTGCATCATTATTTGCATCACTGTGTGCTTATGTGAGTTGTTTGCACCTATCTGCTAACATCTTTCCCTGCAGGTAATCAGATTGCTTGTAGTTATTGTCTTGCATACTAACTTTGTTTTGCAGAGACCGGCGGTTATAGATCAGTTCTAAACTGCAGAGCGTTTAAAATCGTTCTCCGTCCCGACATCGTATACTTTGACTATCGGTTTCCTGAACCTCAGTCAAAGTGGGGGCTTCTGTAGACACATAATCGTGTCTCCCCATTTAAGGATCCAATGATGAAACATACCGCGGCATTAGTTAGCGCGACCCAACGGAAGAGCAATCTAAAGAACTAATCCAAAATGTGTTTTGAAATGATATTCTAAAGCCCGATTAATTGTTCATGATGATTAATTGTATTTTAAGCCCATAAAATGTTTTTAAATCCATTTTAAAAGCCCAATCAAATATTTATTATTTTAATAAATATTTTTCATAATCATTTTCATTATCTTCAATCAAAAATCAGATTTTTGATCCGTAAATTCCATCTCCGGAATTTTAGGGATAGAAAAGTATATTTGAAAGACACGCAAAGGAATATGCTCGAATATTCCCGAATATACGCCGGACGCGGGGGCTGCGCTCAGCGCGCCACGTGCGTCCGGCCTGGCCAGAACGCGTCAGGCGAGCCAAAGCGCCTGACACGTAGATTTCGTGACTCACAGAGAGTCCTGCGTCAGACCCAAGTCTTGTGTGAGACGCGACTTTCTTTTCTATCTTTTCAAAAACGCGTTTACACGTGCCTAAACTTGATTGGGCTGGCTGCGTCAGGCACACCAATGCGCCTGACGCGTGGCGTTGCACCTGCAACGTAGGCTTGCGCCTGGCGCAAGGCTTGCGTGGAGCGCAAGTTTTCTTTTTCCTATAAATACTCCGTGATTTCCCGAATCAAGGACGGCTTTTCATATTATTATTTACGCACACAAAATTCTCTCGAATACTCCAAAACATACTTCGAACATTCAATACTCAAATACATTCAATACTCAAATACTTTCAATCAATTCTTCATACTGCATTCTTGGTTTCACGATTGCTCCGCCGAAAGATCGTTGCGCTCCTCAATCTAAGCCGCATAGGTATAATACCTGAGGATCCTTGAATCAATTATTTTTATTGCTTTGAAGTTACTAACTATTTCTTTCATGATGTAGATCTTTAAGTAATAATCGTTCTCCTGTATATTCTAATCCCTTTCTTTCTTTTTCTTTATTTTTCTTTACTATTATACTTACCTGATCATTATATGCATGCTATTATGATTGTCCTGCTTTAATGCTTTCATCACCCACATGTTATTGTTGCTAATCAAAGACCTAAAGAACTGTTCTAATATTAATCAGATTAATTTGAACAACTTGTTAGGTTCCCTGTAATATTGATTGCATAATAACTTGTCACTAAAAATTAGTCTTTTATGTGTTTCCTGAACCTACTTAGACTAAATATTTTTAGGGTGCTTAAAATATTATATGATTATTCTTTGGCATAAAATATGTAATGAATCGGTATTTAGTAGAGGCCAGCAATGGGCAATATGGTTCCTGACCATATTTGTACCCTCACCCCCGAACTCAATCTTTGGTTCATTTTGACCATCTATGGAGTCATGACGGGGAAATCTACATTGGATAATTTGTCCCTATGATTTTCCTATATCCAATTAGGTTTATGATTCTTCCTAAAAAGAATTGTTGGCGACTTCTTTCAAAACAATTTTCAATAAAACCTTAACAGTGGGGTAGTCAAATCTAATACGCGCTCACACCGCGTAGGCGAATTAAAAATCCACGCCTACAAAGGTAGAAGAAGAAAAGATGGAGAATATTCATGTAATTAATGAATTTCAGGATGTCTTACCGGAAGAAATCCCTAGAATGCCTCCAATAAGAGAAGTGGAGTTCACCATAGACTTAGTGCTTGTAACTGGCCTAATATCTAAAGCACCGTATCATATGGCTCCAGCTGAAATGAATGAGCTTAAGACCTAGTTAGAAGAGTTATTAGAAAAGGGCAACATAAGGCCTAGTGTATCACCATGGGGTGCGCCAGTCTTGTTTGTGAAGAAGAAGGATGGTAGTCTAAGGTTGTGTATCGACTACCGTGAATTAAACCAAGTGACCATCAAGAATAAATATCCTCTTCCAAGGATCGATGATTTTTTTGACCAACTGAAGGGAGCCGGAATTTTCTCTAAGATTGACTTAAGGTCAAGATATCATCAGTTAAGAATTGTTGATAAGGACATTGCTAAGATTGCTTTTAGGACGCATCGATAATGATGCATTTTGGATTGACTAACACGCCATCAGTATTTATGGATCTCATGCACCGAATCTTCAAGCCATACTTCGACCAATTTGTGGTGGTATTTATAGATGATATATTGGTGTACTCCAAGAATAGAGAAGAGCATGAGAAACACCTCCGAATAATTTTATCAACCCTCCAACAGAAGCAATTATATGCAATGTTTTCGAAGTGTGAGTTTTGGTTAGAAAAAGTGGCATTTCTGAGCCACGTCATTTCTAAGGAGGGTGTTGCTGTAGATCCAGGAAAGATTGAAGCCGTCAGTGAATGGCTTACTTTAGGGAATGTGACTGATATAAGGAGCTAGTTTCCTAGGCCTGGCAGGTTACTACAGATGTTTTGTTAAGGATTTCTCCAAAATAGCCCAGCCCATGACCAACCTTATGAAGAAAGAGTCCAAGTTTGTTTGGAGCCCAGAATGTGAGAAAGCCTTCACCATCCTAAAAGAAATAATAACCACAACCCCTATATTATCCTTACCTGATGGGAGTGATACTTATGAAGTATATAGTGATGCATCTAAGCATGGTCTAGGGTGTGTTCTAATGCAAAATAGGAGAGTCATTGCTTATGCATCAAGGCAACTGAATCCATATGAATTCAACTACCCTACTCATGACCTAGAGTTGGCCGCAATAGTCTTTCCTTTAAAGCTTTGGCGTCATTATCTGTATAGGTGATATGTAAAATATATACAGATCACAAAAGTTTGAAATACATTTTCACCCAAAGGACTTGAATATGAGGCAAATGAGATGGTTAGAATTCATAAAAGACTATGATTTAGATATCCAATAGCATGAAGGAAAAGCCAATGTAGTCGCAGATGTCTTGAGTAGGAAGACAACTCATACCTTAAGTACCATGGTGGTGGCAGATCAACTGTGTTTAGACTTTCAGATAGATGAATCTTGAAGTAATGCAATATGGGGAAGTAGAGAAAATGTTTAGTGCATTGACCATTCAACCTTCCATGTTTGTTCAAATTAAAGAAGCTCAATCGAAAGATGAAATGTTGGAAAGGATAAAAGTGAAGGTGAGGAAGGGTCATGCTAGAGATTTCGAAATTCATGAAGATGGAAGTTTAAGAATGGAAGGAAGGTGGTGTATACCTGAAGCTTACGAAGATTTGAAATTGAAAATCATGGAAGAAGGCCATAATTCTCCATATTCGATGCACCCAAGGGGTGATAAGTTGTACAAGGATTTAAAGAAGAATTTATGGTGGGCTCGTATGAAGTTGGACATAGCTGAATTTGTTTCCAAGTGCTTAACATGTCAGAAGGTGAAGAGTGAGCATAAAATACCCCAAGGGAAAGTCCAACCCTTAGATGTACCAGGATGGAAGTGGGATTTTATTTAAATGGACTTCGTTGTTGCTTTACCTAAGGGTAAATCTGGGAATGATAAGATATGGATAATTATCGATAGATTGACCAAGTCTGTAGTGTTCATACTTATGAAGGCAACACGGTCTATGGATCAGTTACCTAAGGCTTACATCGAGCATGTGTTGAGACTACATGGAGTACTGAAAGATATTTTGTCTGATCGAGATTCTAGATTTTTGTCTAACTTCTGGCAGAAGCTACAACAAGCCTTTGGTTCGAAGCTATTGATGAGTACTGCTTTTTACCCAACCACCGATGGTCAGACTGAAAGGACCACACAAACCTTAGAAGATATGTTAAGAGATTGTGTTATGGAATATCAAGGTTCGTGGGAAGATCATCTAGATCTGATATTCAAGTACAGGCATGGCACCATTCGAGGCTTTGTATGGTAGGAAATGTAGAAGCCCATTATGTTGGAACGATATAAGTGAAACAGTTATACTTGGGCCTCAATTGATTGAAGAGACAGTGCAACAAGTTAAGATGATCCAAGAAAAAATTATGACATCCCAAGGTCGTCAGATAAGCTATGCTGATCTGAAGCGTAGGGAAGAAGAATATGAAGTGGGAGAAAAAGTGCTTTTGAAAGTCTCACCAATGAAGGGTGTAATGAGGTTTGGAAAAAAAGGGAAGCTTAGCCCTAAGTTTATAGGCCCATATGAGATATTGGATAGAGTTGGAAAGGTGGCCTATAGACTAGTCCTACCCAATGAATTAAGTCGTGTTCATAATGTGTTCCATATATCTCAGTTGAGACGGTATGTCCCAGATAAATCACATGTGTTGCAACCAAAAACAGTTCAAATTTATGAGAACTTGTCTTACGAGGAAAGGCCTATTAAGATTTTAGACAGTAAGGTTAGAAGCACCAGAAATAAGGATTTTAAAATTGTTAAGGTGCTCTAGTCTAATCAGAAATCTGAAGAAGCAACATAGGAAGCAGAGGCTGAGATGCGAAAGAAATATCTAGAGTTGTTTGTAGAGGCTAGTAGTAGACTTACGGGGGCGTAACTCCTTTTAAGAAGGGTAGAATGTGATAGAGTTTTGCGCTTTTGGCTTAGAACCCTATTTTTGACCTAATTTTTTGTCTTATTTTATGAGTTATTATGTGAGCCAACTTACTTCTATAGAAAGTTGTGGTATATGTGAATTACTTTATCTATTTCCTACTTGCTTGCTTTAAGTTTCGAGGACGAAACTTCTTTTAAGGGGGGTAGTCTGTAATACTCCGTATTTTAGTAAGTTATTTTTAAAAGGTTTTATTTACCAAAAAAGCTTATTATTTATTATAAAGTTTTTTAAGGTAAAACGAAAAAAGAGAAAATGAACTTTAATAAATTTCAATCTCTTCCAAAATGTATCAGAAGTTTGAAATCTGCGTAGTTGGTTACAAGAAAAGAATTAGAAGCGTCTCTCAAAAGAATGAAATTCTCTTTTTCTTGCTTTAAGGGAATTCCTGCTTGCCTCAGACCTGCGCGACTCACCTTCTTCTAGGCTCCGCTAGACGACATAGGCTTTTATAATAGATTACGGGTATTTCAAATAAATTCTAGTCCAAATTAAATGTTGGGCCTAAGTTTACTAATTCTAATCCAAATAGTTTGTTTAAATAAAATTAAAAGTGTTTTAAAATAACACCAAAAATATACAAAAAAAAAAAATTGATTTCCGGCGCACAACTCACGCCAGTGAGTTATCAAAAGTTTGGTTAGTTTTATTTCTTTTATCTTTTGATTAATTTAAGCTTCTAGATTATATATCTTAGAAGATAATTTATATTTTTCCCCAATCCTAGTTAGATGATGGTAAAAGTAGTTGGATCTTAGCTAAATTTATATATCTTTTTCTCTTAAACCCATCTTTTGGTTTCCTAGTTCTATTATAACTCAACCTATCCCACTAGTATAAATAGGGGCCTCCACCCCTCATATTCTTCACACCAAATTTGAGGAATACATCTCTTTTCTCAAGTTTAAACTCTCTCTCCCTGTTGGCCTACCCTTTCTCTTCTCCCTTAGTAGTTATTTATTTTCAAGGTGCTTGTATATGTAGATCTTTATATATTATTCTGCATACCTAGTACCATGTTCGTAGGGTTATTCTTTTGGATTGAAATTTAATGAGTTTAATATGAATTTTATGAGTTTTATATAATCAAGTTATAAACGTTTTAGAATCATGTTAGTTTTTAAGGTTAAGTTCACCACCGATCTAGATATATACGTGTTTAACCAAATTTTTAGTTGAACATAGTGACTAGATATGTACTATTTTGTAATTTTTTGGTTTTTGCTTTACCCCTTTAAATCACTTTTTGATAACATTTTAAATTGTTTTAATAACCTTATATGCTAAATAGATTTAGATAGAAATCATCTAAAAGGTTAAGGTTTATCCTTTATTACTATGTATTTAAGGTGTCATACTTTTTTTAGTGATTTTATAAGCTAGTAATCTTAAAATTAATTTTTACGTACTGTTATCCTAATTTGATATTAGCCGCAAGGCCGCACGATTTATTATTATCAACCCTTATACTCTTACTTGGTTTAAAATCTCATATAATATACTAGCATTGGTAAGCAACATGTTTTACAACACCTACCTTTTTATGGTTATCATTATACTTCCTCCGTTCTTTTTCTATTGCAACAATTGAGTTTTCATGCTTGCCAATGCACAACGTCAACTATTAATATCTTTAATCTCTTTTTAGTAAAAATTATACCAATTAGATATTTTGGAAGTATATATCGAGACGAATCTAACAAGACCCCACATGACTATATTTTTCATTATGTAAAAATCACAATAAATAGTTAAAGGGTGGTGAGTGAATAGTGTAAAAATTCTATTGTTGCAATAGAAAAAGATCGGAGGAAGTATTAATCAAGAGCCAATGGTTTTTATTTATGCCTTTGGCTAAAGTTTTATAAGAATTATTATTCTTTTTAAAGGAGGATTATTTCCAAAGGAATTTTATTAGTTATATGATCTTTCATGATCGCAATTATAAAGAGGCAACGGCTTGTTATTTATTAGCAAGAACGATAGCTATTATATTTTACCCATGTACTTTTTGCATAAGTCATGTGGACAAGGTAGTAACCCCTCGTAATAGACTCATTAAGGAATACTAAACTTGGGGGGTGTGTACACTTTAGGAAAAGGTACCTAGGCAAGGAAAAGAGTTTTATTGAAGTTATACACTTTATATTATATAGGTATTACAAGTACCCAAGAAAGGTTTATGAAAATATTTTGAATGTTTAATTAAATAAAGTGTTTAATATTCCGCATATACATGTACTCAGTATTTTTAATGACACGCTTTTTTTTGTTTTGTTTTATGGCTTTGTCCCTGTGATTGACCCTATTTTGACGAGCAGAATTTACAGGTTGATGCGATGCATGCTTCACATGGGGGAGCTAGTGAGTAATAATAATTAGTTCAATAGTCGTTATTTTATTTCCTATTTCCCATTGTCATAGTTGAGCAATAAAGTTATATATATATCAATAAAGAGAAGTTATTTCTATTATTTCCACTGCATTATTAAAGTTTATTTAGTAGTTAGTATCTTTTGGCCTTTAACGTTATCACGAGGTGGTAATACTCTCAAGTTTCCCAAGGGTTTTATATTAAAATATATTGTTTAAAAAGAGAGAAATTTGGGTGTGTTACATTATACATCCTTCATTCTATTTTAAATGAAACGTCGGGCCGTGACACGGGGATTTAGTAGAGGAGAGAGATAAAGAGAAAGAAAAAGAGGAACCCATGTGATGAAGAGAGAGATAGAGAGAAGTGAATACCAAATAAAGTGACGTTTTATTTATTTTAAAACGGCCTAAAATAGTAAGTGTTTCATTTATTTTAGAATGGATGAAGTACATAAATTGTGCACAATACTTGTGAATAACTCAAAATGAGTAGTCTAAACCTATTTATAAAAAGAAAAATGGATCAGAATACCCCCAACTTTGACCCGTCCGCTTTTAATACCCCCAACTATGAGTTATTTTTAATTACCCCCAAGTATTGGGGAGGTCCGCCAAAAATGCACCCCTGACCTAAAAGAACCGGTTTAGCAAGTTGAAATGTCACGTGTCATGCTCTTATTGGTTTTACTTAATTTTTTATTTTTCTTTTTTATCACCTCACCTTACCATTTTCTTCTCCCACACCACTGCCACCCCTCCCCTTCCTCCCCCTTCTCAACCACCAGTCCCCCTCCCCTTCCTCTTTCTCCCTCCTCCCCCACCCCCTTCCCTCGAGAAACCCCCCCAGCCCCCCTTCCCTCTCGAGAAACCCCCCAGCCCCCCTTCCCTCCCCGAAACCGTTAACTCTCATTTCATTTCTCCCTTACTCTAACCACTTCCATTTTCTCTCTCCTCATTTTCTCTCTCTCTCTCTCATCACTCAACTTCATCAACCTAAAACTGCAATTCATCCGCCATTAGAGCATATGAAGAAGCAAAAATCAACAATGGTGGAACTTAATCTCTTCTCTCTCCATTATTGCCTCACCCTGCGCTAGATCTCTCCGATTCATCGATTTGTCGAGGTCGAAGTTTTTCTCCGGGAATGGATTGGCGATTTTGGTCGCGAATTGTAGGAATTTGACGGCGTTGGATTTGACAAATGCGACGGAATTGCGCACTGCAGCTGCGGCGGCGATTGGTGAAGCGAAAAATCTGGAGAAGTTGTGGTTAGAGAGGTGTAAATTGAAAACTGATATTGGAATTGGATGTATTGCTGTTGGTTGCCCTAAATTGAAGATGATTAGCTTAAAATGGTGTTTAGGAATTGGGGATTTGGGCGTTGAATTGGTTGTTGTTAAGTGTAGGGAGCTTCGCAGCTTGGATCTGGGTTGGTGGGTCCAGTTTTGGGTATGGTGGTTGTGGGGGTGGGAGTAGTTTTAGGGTCTGGTGGTTGCGAGTTTGGTTTCTGGTCGATTTGTAGTGGATGGTGCGGGATGAGTGGGGTGGTTTTGGGTGGTTTATGGTGTTTAGGGTGGTTGAGTGGTGTTGTTGATGGGGGTTAGGGGGGTTTTTGAAGGGGGTTAGAGGAGGGGGGGATTCAACGGGGTAGTGGAGGGAGGGGCTGCCGGGGTGGTTGGGGGGCTTGGGGGTAGGGGAGGGGCCCGGGGTGTGGGAAGGGTGGTAGTGGGGGGTGAGGAAAAGTGACAGTGGGTGGTGTCGTGGTTGGAGGGGGGTGGGGTGGAGGGGAGGGGGAAGTGGAGGGAGAGGGGTTGGGGTGGAGGTGGAGAGGGTGGCTGAAATGGTGGTAGGTGGGAGTAAAGTAGAAATTAAAAATAAAAATAAAAGAGAAATAAAATATTAAAAAATTACCTTACTAACAGGTTACAAGTCACCTGGGTGCATTTTTAGCAAACCTCCCCAATAGTTGGGGGTATTTAAAAATAACTCATAATTGGGGGTATTAAAAGCAGACGGGCTAAAGTTGATGGTATTCTGATCCATTTTTCCTTTATAAAATATATATGTAATATAATTTTTTAATGCAAGTTGAGTTAAGCTAAGATAATTTAACTAGAAAATTTAAGCTCGAGGTTCAGCTCGAGTTCAAGTAAAAGTGTTACGAGCCGAGCCGAGCCGAGCCGAGCCGAGCAACCCCAGGCTCGATCTCGATTCGGCTTGTTAACACCACTAGTCGCAGCCACGACATAGCTCAAGTGAGCTTTATATTTATCGTCGTTCGACTCCGGCCTCACTGACACGTATCCGATCGAGCGGTCATCGAGGCATATAGACCACCTAAAAGGATAGAGTACGGCGAGTGGCGACGTCCTTAAGATACTTGATTGCTTCATGTCCGTAGAGGATGGTGTCCCATCTTATGTACCTAGTTACTTTATCATCCCTTGCCATGTAAAAAAATCATCAACGTCCGAAAGCTTAAATGGACGGATGGAAATTCTTGATACATTCATATATTGTTTATTTAAGGGAAGAGTTTGATCAGCATTCTTTTTGGGATGAATTGAATGATGACCCTTTGTAGTGGTGAAGGAGACCCTTTGTAGTGGTGAAGGAAGGTTTTGTTGACTTTTCTCCTGGCTAACCAATTTTGACTTGCGTGACTCATGACTAAAAGAGTTGAAAAGGCTCGATTTTCTCATTACATTTTTGGGACTTTTTGTGTTTTTGGTCCTTTAGGAGAATTAAAGTGTAGAAAATGTTATCTAAAAGGGAAGAAAAGTAGAAGTGTGAATATCATTTAGAGACATATGAAGAAAAAAACATCAAAATTATTGAGAGATGGGCTTTTGTCAATTTGGATAATGAATGAACACATTAAATAATTCTTCTTCACTGATCAAGTTCATAGGTTTGACTTGATGCCTTCTTTTGATGTTCCAGAATCAGGGTGAGTAGTTAAAAAGGGATATTTTTATTACTTTAAGTAAAATGTGCATATGCTGACATTTTCACTTTTTTTTTATAATTTTGAAAGACAGCACATGTTCACACTATTGTTTCTACTCTTTGATGCCGTTTCTTTCACTGTTTGCAAATTTGCAACTTGCAACAATTCTACTTAATTCATTAAATTTTCAGCACCATAATACTAGAGAACAGCAAAAGATGCATCAATAACATTGTAATTAGGGGGATACAAAACACATACTCTCCAACACTATTGGACAAAATGTAGACATCCAATGTTTTTCACTAGTACCCCGTACATCAAGATTCACATTAAAGAGTTTCACGTAAATCACAACAGTAAAATTTTACTATAAACTTCCAAGATTGTAATTATATCAAGTGATTATCCTTGCATAAAATGGGCACGGTGAAGTTGATCAGTCGCGGAAGATACTCGGATGGAGCAGGGGCTTCTGCCTTGTCGTTAGCACTATCTAAGACTTGGACACAAGGTACAGCCGTACAGGAGTTGGTTTACAATTTACAGCACCTTTAACAACACAGGCTAAGTGCATGTACTAATGCATTTTGATCATACTGATTACATTTGGATTTTACAAATGCGCAAAAGTTACAAAAATTTCGAGATCAAGAATAAGTCAGTCCAGTTGCAAATTTTGAGAAACCAATTTCACCAACATCAAGAGCTACTACAAACGGACCAAGGAGTTGAGGCTTCCTTAGCCAGTACTGTTGGAATCTCTGTCGCGCATACTCCTTGTAATCAAAGTCAATATTGTTCACATTGGCCTACAATTGAAAATCAAGTATCTACATTAACAAAACGAAATAAAATAAAAACATGTAATTTTTGCAGCCTAAGTTTACAGAAAATTTAGCATATGGAAGATAGATGCATACCGAAATAATGCCCCATAAGCCCCAAAAGAGGTGATTCGCAAGCGAGTACTTTTCAGCATCTTGGACCAAATTTCCCACTTCACTATCACAAATGTCTTCACCTGGGGACCATATGATAAACATAAATATAATTTCAAGTTGTTAAATAGGGAAAATTTGATGAATCAATTGATTCTTAAAGTTGTACTATGGCTAGAATATATGCTAAATTCCAAAAAAAAAAAATTGATTTGGATGGATCAGCAAAAACAGATTTGTTATATCAGCATAAAAAAACTGAGTTACAAAAATCGATTAGATTCTGACTCAGCTCCAGGTAACAGCATTTTGGTCACATTCAACAACTGGCCAACTTTACTAAGGTTGAAGACAGACAAATAATTGCTGAAAAGTGAAAAGGAATTCTCAACAGCTTCATAGCAGCTAAAACAGTCAAATTGCAGACTAAGGCCCAATCAACAAATATACTAGTGTTCAAGTGAAAATAAGTTCTAAATTTCTAACAAGCATCAGGTTAACATAGTTTAAGTACAGTAAAAATCATGTTAAGTGAGTAGGATCTAACCTGATGAGGTCAAATATGCAAGGATAAATCTTCGACGCTCCTCCTCATCTGCCATAAATTGCAAAAGAAAACGTTAGTTAACTTTCTGAATTACATTATGACTTTGATGACCAGCTAATGAGGATTAATTATACACAAAGTTTTTGATCAACAAACCTGGATATTTCGTGTAATCTAGTATGTGAGGCGTATCAGTATGATAATTTGCAGCCATTTCAGAAAAGTGATTCGCAAGATCATAGGCAACAGGATTATAACTTGCATATTCATAGTCCTACAAAAAAAAAAAAACATTTGAGATTAGATGCATTACTAAGATACTAAAATCAAAGGGAACATTTGAAGTTTAGATCAAAGCCTTGGGAGTTAAAGTTTTACATACAATTAGAGTGACAGATTTAGTTTCTTCATCCATCATAATGTTGCCATACTGAAGATCATTGTGGCAAAATCCAATCTCTTGATCATATTGTGTGAGTTCCTTTTCTAGCAGCTGGATTTCATCATCTAAACTATCTAATCCATACTCCTTAATTTCTGCAAGCGAGCATAAACTCTTTGCCTTCCTTAGCCAACGCCTGTGTAATCGAACACGAAAACAATATCGTAACTGTTAACAGCCTAATACTCCATATAGATAATTAAAAACAGATAATTCTGTTTTTCAGAATTTTATCTCTTAATTTAAGTACCTCAGCCTGCTCCATAGGACAACAGTTCTTGTGCCAGGCATATCAAGGCTGTGAAATTCTCTCATTTTGGCAGCAATCAGAGTTGAAATTTCCGGGTCACGAAGATCCTCTGCTGATAAAGTCTGTATATCCCCCAAAAAGGAAAATATATAAATAAATATGAAATATTAGTACTTATTTCTTAGAAATTTGTGGGATTACTAGCTATTATTAGTAATAAAACAGCAGGTTACTTAGTCACATTAATAAACTGGTAATACCATTGATACATTCACCTACTAATTGAACCAGTCAAATTCACAATCAAGGAAAAGGAAATCATATTTGGAAAGGAAAACCACATCTCTTTATTTTTCGACATATTCTTGATTTGCATAATAGATAAAAAGTTATAATATATGCAGCCTTAAGAGAGATGCAAAAATTTAAAGTGAAAATATTAAGCAAATGAATAAGTATTTATAATATCGATCAATGTGTAGTTCTTATCATAAATCCCTAAACTAATACTCCATATTGTTAGCCCTAATGCACATATCAAGATATCAAAACAAATACCATTACAATTCACATGTCTAATGTATTGATGTCGTCTAACAGAAAGTTGTTAAAAAATAATAAGCAATCATTTCATTGACTTTCAGACGAAAATGAAAATCTTGCTTTCTTTTTTATTTCCAAAACATTAAAATATTAAAGCATGAAAAATGAAATAAAAAACTGACAAGAGCAGTTCATACCCTAGCATGGAGGAACTCTTCAACACGACCATCAGAAAAACGGCCAAGAAGGCGAGGACCCTGACCATGGTGTGACAAACATTCGAAAGTCCGAATTTCGTCGTCTCGATTGAAGAAGATTTCAACTCCTTCACCATAAATTCTTACCAAAACATTTCTATGAAGATCAACTTTATCATCATTAGGCCAAATAATTCGAAACACTTCATTAGTCATAGCCCCACTTAAACGTTTAACTTGAATGTAATTTGGGTCATTTACATCTTCCCATGTTGATGCCAATGTCACTAATATCTGCATCAGTTCTTCCGGTAGCGAACCGTCTACGAAACCAGTCGTCTTGATCGCCATTCTTATCTAGGAAACAAAGATATTATTTCTGCGTTTTTTTTTAAGACAGGGGAATACAGAGTGTTACATATATATAGAAAGATAATTACTAAAAGTTGGAGAATTTTTGGACCAACCCAGCTAATATTTGACTAAAACAACATAAAAAATGTACAGTAACTTAGACTTTATTGTTTGATTGAACAAGTAATTCAACAGAATCTAGAACTGACCATTCTTTTAACACGAAAAGAAATCGTATAATATGAAAAAAAAATCTTGATTTTTGTATGATTGCAACTTTATAATATTCTCTAATTTAATGACTTAAGTTGGATGATTTTATAGAATTTTAATGATTAATAAAAACAGGATATGATTCTTTTGGTGGTGATTTTGATCAGAAACAACTCGAGAACAAATTTGCATCAATGAAAGTGGCAAATGAATCAGTTTGACTAGGAAATTTTTATGTCTTTCAATTACAACCGTTACTTTTTGCTCTATATCTCATTCTAAGGCTGTAATTGAATAAACATACGAATCTTTACCCTTTTTTTTGTTCTTTAAAAAATTCTGAAATTTAGATAAAGACAATCCAAAAGTAAAAGATTTTGACATTTTCACCCGTTTTTGAAAAACCCAGAAATCATAAAAGAACAATAAAACCCAGAAATTGAATTTTTTTTTTTCCATACTTACCAATTAACGAATTTTGGAGGAGAGAGAAAATGAAGTTAGTTGCAAATTGAAATACCAGAGCTAGATGAAAGAATTGGGGGAAGCTGGAATATTTATGCTGGAAAATCAACCATGTGGGATATTTTTTATTTTATTTTTTATGATATTGCACACGTAATTGTTGTAAATTATAACGCGTGAAAGTGGGATAGCGAATGGGAAGTGGACACGTGGCGAGATTTTTAATAGGAGGTGAATCTTAACACGGAGAGAAAAGGGGAAGAAATGGATTGGGTCGGAAAGTTCTTGCTCGGATTAACGTGAGAGAGATAAATTTTTAAAAAAAGAAAAAAATTTAATTAAAAGGTGAGTGCAAGTGGGTGATTGACACGTGTGAAATGTCTCCTAATTGGCGGTTATGACGGTAAGAGAGTGAGGGTTGTCCGGCTAACGAGATTGTGTCTTTACCTTATCCATTAATTTTTCTTTTTTTTTTTTGAGATCGAAGAGAAACTAAATGCTGACTGACTACTGAAAACATACAGCTAAGCGTATCTAATCTACACTGATAATTCAATGTTGGATCAGGATCTCCTTCTACTTGTCAATGAAGAAGAAATAGTTTGTGAATGGAGAAATAACGATAAGACCAAACGTGTGAGAGATCAAGAAATTTATTATACATTGTAAAAATCTTATATGGACCTTGATGTTGGACCTGATATTAGTACTTGTGATTTATGAAAAGAAAAAAAATGGTTATTATGTTAAAAAAATTAGATATATAAGAGGAGTAGCTATATATTGTAAATGATGACTATGTGAGAAAAAAAGGTTACTATGTTATAAGGTGTAACTTTCATTATAATAAACTACAGCTCGTGTTGCGTGTGGCCGTGCGCGCACGTCTATCAGCCAGCCAGCTCATTTTCAAAATGTCATATCTCACTCGTTTCTCATCGGAATCGAGCGTTTGACCAGCGTTGGAAAGATATCGAGGCAAATTTTCATATTCATCTTGAATTTTCCAAAGATATTGAGTGTGCTGTGAGATATGGTTTTTTGAAGTTGACCCTTGTGAACAAATGTTTATGAACAAATGGAGTTACGCTTATGAGCAAATGAAGTTACTTATATAAGTATGTGGTTACACTTAACAATAAAAGAGTGTCACTCCTATATATAAATGTGGTTACTTTAATAATAAAAGAGAATACTAATCAGTTTACTCTTATAAATGAATGACATTACTCGTATGAAGAAATGGGGTTATTATTTTGGTGAACAATTGGGGTTACTCGGATGATTAGACAAGGTTGTCATATAATTGAATGAGGTTACTCATGTGAAGGAATGAGGTTACTCGTATGAATAAATGAGGTTACTTTTGTGAATAATTGGGGTTACTCATATGATTAATAGGTTGTCATATAATTAAGTAAGGTTACTTGTATGAAGAAATGGGGTTACTTTTGTGAACAATTGGGGTTACTTGTATGATTAAGGTTACACAGAAATTCGACATTATTTGACGTATCTAGTTTAAACAATTGGGGTTACTCGTATGATTATATAGGGTCGACGTATGATTAATTTAGGTTACTCGTATGAATGAATGAGGTTACTCATATGAATAAATGAGGTTACTTTATGAACAATTGAGGTTACTCGTATGATTAATTGAGGTTACTCGTATGGATAAATGGGGTTACTTTTGTGAACAATTGGGCTACTCATATGATTATATAACTTCATTGTATGATTAAAAAAGGTTACTCTTATGAATGAATTACGTTACTCATATGAATAAATGTGGTTACTCGTATGAAAAAATGGGGTTACTTTTGTGTTACAATTGGAGTTACTCGTATGATTAAATGGGGTTACTCATAAAAATATGGGGTTACTCTTAAAATTAAACGAGGTTACTCGTAAGATTAAACAAGATTTTTCATAGATCAAACGACATTACTTGTATGACTAAACGAGAAAATGAGAAACTAATCAATTTACTCTTACTAATGAATGGGATACTCATTTGAATGAATGCGATTACTTTTGTGCACAATTGGAGTTACTCATATGAATAAATTAAGGTTACTCGTATAAACAAAGGAGGTTACTAGTATGAATAAATGGGGTTACTCATTCCATTACGCATCACTTATAAGATTAAACGAGGTTACTTATAGATTAAACGACATTACTTACATGACTAAACGAGAAAATGAGAAACTAATTAATTTACTCTTACGAATGAAAAGGTTTACTCGTTTGAATAAATGTCGTTACTATTATACCCCTGATAAATTTTTTTTTTGCACCATATATCCTTTCGAGTTTCCAAATTCACCATATACCCTCGACGTTTTGAAAAATACATCAAACTACCCTTTTGACTAACGGCGTTAGACTTCCATTAGTCATTAACCCCTAATCCCCCCTAACCCTAATTACCTAACCTAAACCTAAGTCAAACCCTAACCCTAACCCCTAATCTAATCCTAACCCTAACCCTAACCACCCAACCACCAACCCTCCCCCACCCCTTACCCCCCTTCCCCCCACTGCCCCACCACTCACACACCACCCCTTCCCCCACCCCCGCTAGTCACGCAGCCCCCCACCCTCCCCTTCCCCACCGGTTGCGCAACCCCCCTCCCCTCCCCTTCCCTTCCCCTGCAGCCGCACAACCCCTCCTCCCCTCCCTCGTCCCAAGAACCGCCCGCGCAATTCCCCCCTCCCCTCCCTTCCCGCAACCGTCCGTCCCCGCCCCCTGCAGTCGCGCGCGTACCCTTGAAACCCACCCTCTTGGTTCGATTTTTCAAATTTTCGAATTTCGAATTTTGGGTGTTTTTTATTATTTATTTTTTTCATTTCAGGGGAGGGGGGGGGTTTGCGGCTGTTGCGGGGGGGAGGGGGGTTGCCGTTGCGGGGAGGGGAGGGGGGTTACGCGGTCGTTAGGGGAGGGGGTTGGGCGACTGCAGGGGAAGGGAAGGGGGGAGGAGAGGGCTGCAGCGGCGGGGAAGGGGAAGGTGGGGAAGGCTGCGCGACCGGCGAGGGTGGGGGTTGCGCAACTGGCAGGGGGGGGGAGGGGTGGTGGGTGGGTGGTTAGTGTTAGGATATTAGATTAGGATTAGGGTTAGAGTTAGGTTTAGTTTAGGTTAGTTAATTAGGGTTAGAGGGGGGGATTAGGGATTAATGACTAACGGTATTAGGCTTTCGTTAGTCATAAGGGTAGGTTGATGTATTTTTTAAAACGTCGAGGGTATATGGTGAATTTGGAAACTCGAAAGGGTATATGGTGCAAAAAAAATTTGTCAAGGGTATATGGTGAAAAAACCGTATAATTAAATAAGGTTACTCGTATAAATAAATGAGGTTACTAGTAAGAATAAATGAAGTTACTTATAAGATTAAACGAGGTTACCCACTTTTGAATCTTCTAAATACAATTACTACTTTAATTCTATCCAAATTCTCTCTCTTTTTCCTTTCTTCCATAAACACTTCACAAAATTTAACCATTTGAAACATAACCATCATTTTTCTTTGTTGTCAACTAGTTAAAGTTTAAAAAGTAATTATTTAATAAAAGCATAAAAAAAATCCACGGAGAAACACACAATTTGCTTCAACGGTAGAAACCGAGGTCATATTTCCAAATATTGCCCAGGAAATTCGTCCACCATGCATCAACAACAAGAAGAGGAAGAAGCCACTAATATCATCATCAACCCCAAAAATCACATTATATACGAAACAAAACCATGAATACCCATTAAAAAGGAGAAATTAGATCGAAATCTACACAAAGCCCTAAAATCAGATGAATGAATGAATCAAAGATAAGAATTTGTTTCTTGGTAAATAAAAATTGGTCTGAGAGGTTTCACAACAAAAGTTTCTTATAATTTGGACTATAAATACCCGCAAATCTCTTCTATATTACAGAGGTGACTATCTGGTGGAGCTACATGGTGAAGCAAATTCAAAGGCCATTTGCTGGTGAAATTTTGGTGATGCAAAGCATGGAAAAAAAATCCCAAAAACTGAAAAAGGAAGCAGCGAAGAAGAAAGAAGTGTTTTATGGGTCGCGCGTATCATTTTCTACTATGGGTTTCATATATGGGCGGGCTACATATAAGAATAAGAATTTGTGAATAAACTAATGTAACAAAGGGTGATTGTATTAAAAAAAATTGTTATTATATATATTGGATAATGGTAGATTATTTAGTGTAATTTTGGATGGTAAAAGGTGACTAATCGACTATATATATATGAAAAATGGTCCCTATGTCAAATAAATGACTTTGGTCCACACTAATATTAGTTTATTAGTGATGACTAAATCCACGCAAGAGTAGCTCACGTAGATTTGGGTATATCATGTTCATGGTACATTCGAGTATGTGGTGGACCAGAGATGGAGCAATGTTCGGGCTTAGAAGTGCCTTCACCTTTGTCGGATCTCAAGATTGGAATTAGACTACTGTAAATAAATCACATGATAACATTCAGCTCAAAGGTTGAAAATTTGGATCGTACGTAGAGTATTTTTGTTATTGTTTGTGATCATTGACCATTATTTTGAACCTCTCTAGCTACTACTGTCCTTATTATTTTTGTTTTTCCTAATTTATGTGTTTTCTTCCCAGTCTCTTTCCCAACATGTCTACAGCGGTTTTGTTGTTTGGAAATTGTTTTGCTTTGTTTCCCATCGTGAAAATCAAAGAAAACTATAGCGCTTTACTGACGCTATAGGCTTTTGCGCTAGCTCGCTCACCCGTTGCTTATTCCCATTGCCTTGAATCGACCAGCTAGTGGATGCTACAAGTGGAAAAGCTCTGCGCAGCTTCATGGATGCATTTTCAGGATATCATCAAGTCAACCTCTTTCTCCTTTTCAAAATAATATTTCCTTCTTTTATTTTTCGATTTTTTCCACCATATACCCACGAAATTTTTTTTAATCACCTTATACCCCCCAACTTTTCAAAATTCACTATATACCCTTCTATTTTTTTTAAAAATCTTCAGTTGCCCCTTAATGGCTAACGATCATTAACTCCGTTAGTTATTAACCTCAAATTAATCTAATCAAACCACTAACCCTTAATTTCCCCTGTCCTAATCTCTCTTCTCCCATTCTCTCTCCCCTAATCCACTTCTCTTCTATTTCTTTCTCCTCCACCATTAACACCACCACCAAGGTCACTTCCACAACACCAACAACAACACTGAGTTCCACAACAATAATTCATAGATCCCCTCTCTCCACGCACCCACACCCCCATCTTGTTCTCCCTTCAAACATACACACCCATCTTCTCTCTCCTCCATTGACAAGACCACCACCAACACAGTATTTTCAAAGACAACACTCTCTCATGAACTGATCATCATTATAATAAACAATGAATTGTATATACAATTGAATACATCACTAACTTTCACAACACCAGCAACACCAACAACAATGGTTTCCCATCAACAATTCAAACACCCCCTATCTTATTCCCCTTTCAAACACACACACCATCTTTTCTCTCCTCCATTGACAACAATCCTCTCTCTTCCTCCAACTCCCTTATTGGCTCGGCTCCACCCACTTCTCCTCCTAAGCCCTGTCCTCAAGCCCCACCACCTCCATGATGTCTTATTTTTTGCTTTACTTTTTGATAACTTTTAGCTGGTATTATAATGGTTTTTTAGTTAGTTTAGGCTAATTTGTTAGCTATTTCCTTAAGTTGTTCAATTTTCCTCCTTGTATGCACTTTCGTTGGGTGTTTTGTCCCATTTCAGGGTTTAGAAGCATACTCGGAGGGTGTTTGCACGAACCTGGATATTAGAATCGAAGAGGAAGGTCAAGGAAGCATCAAGGAAGCATATAATCGAGCATAAACGAGTTCATGGGGGGCTAACACAAGAAGTTTTGGAAGAGTTTGAGCACAATGGTCAACTTTAACTGGACATAACTTTCAGCACAAAAAATATTTTTGAGGGATTTAAGTTGGAGATGAAATCTTGGCTCCATAGCTTTCCAACGGATGGTCAAATGCCCAATTCCGATGAAAAATAAGTGAGATATGGCCATTTGAAGATGGCACTGTCGGTCTGACCCGCCTGGGTGGATTTGCAAAAAGCTTAAATTCCCTTTTGTTGGACTAACCTGCTAGTAAGATTTAACCCGCCCGAGTAAGTCTAAACCCGAGGTCCCGGGTCACTTCGAAGCACGATGTTCTAAATTCTCTATGAAGTTGACCCGTTTGGGTCATTTGGATGACCTGCCCGGGTTAAAGCCCACCCGAGCGCCCGGGTTAGTTTACCCGCTCGGGTCGCCCATTTTTCCAGAAAAGCTTCTTTTCTAATCCTCTTGTGTACTGGGATTTAATTGTAGTTATAATTAACTTATTTTACCACTATATAAAATAAGTTTATGTCATTATAGGAAAGCTAATTTACATTCTAAGTGAGATTTTATTTTGGTTAGCATTTAAATTCTTAGGATCCTAGGAGAGAGAAATTTGAGCTTGATGCTTTTGAACTCCATTTTCAGATTTATGCAAGATTAAAAGTTGGTAATTTCTCAATTATTTCATTTCCTCTTCCTCTAATCTTGTTTATTAGTTTATGTTTTACTTGATTAGATCTTGTTTTTATTAGTTTATTGTATCCCCTTTTCTTTTTCCTCCATGGTTATGGTGATGAAGTTATTTCAAGCTCTGATTGGGTTTCTTATTTTGATTAGCGAGTTGTTCCCTACTAGGGGAAGGGGTGTAGCCTTCATTTATTCCTTAGATTCTAAATCTAAGATAGGGGGTTAATATATGGGGTTTAGCTTGTTGATCAAGCTTGTTTGCTTTGGTTTGTTGGGTGATTGATTACCAGTTAACTTGCATATTGGAATCCTTAGTGAAGGGTCGAGAGATGAAGTTAGGCTAGACTAAGCTTGATTGCTATATTAGGATTTCCATGCGAATAGGCATTTTCTAGTCTAGGGAAGTTTGATTTATCATATTGTTCTTGATTTGGCTAGACTGGTTGCTCATGCCATGAGAATAGGTCATGAGTGACTAATCAAGCTCCTCCAATTAGCTCGAGAGAGTAATTAGAGTTCCTAAATGCATGATCTCCCCTTGTGATTCCCTCATATGTTTTCCTCTTGACTTTGGTGATGGGTTTTATGGATCATTTGTCGGTGAACCTCTCGAATCCCCTACTTCCTTTATATTTGGCTTATCTCCCTCATTTGTATTTGCTAATTGGAGTTATTCATAATCTGGTTATCTTAGACTTTAGACCTAGTTACTAATCCTTCAAATACCCAAAAATAGATTTAATTCATCATAATTAGTGAATTAGTCTTTGCTCAGCCCTTACTTCCTTGTGGGTTCAACCCTTTACTTGCCCTATATTGGGTAGTTTAGGTATCTTTGACGTGTTTACAACGAGTCCGTCACTCCACTACCGAGCGTCTCCAAGACATTTATCTGCCTCCTCGAGACCCAACTCTGCTCCTAATTCCTTTCCCACCACCACATTCTCCCTCCACGACATCAACTTTGGTATCTTATATTATTTGATAGGGCCGGTTTTGGAGCCGTGTAGGTTGGGTGGGGTTTGATGAAGGGGAGGAGGGTTTGTGGGTGGGTTTGTCGAGCTTGATGTTGTTGGTTTCGGGTTGGTGGTGGTTGTGGTAGTAGAGAGAATGGATAACTGAAAGATGGTGATGGTGAGAGGAAAGAAAGTGAAGTGGTGAAGGTGGGGTAAACAATGGTAAAGGTAGCGACGGTGGAGAGAGTGAAGAGGGGAGTGAAAATGTAGAAAGGAAGGCATGGATGAAGGTATGTAAAAGTGAGCTTGATGATGATCTTAATGGTGAAGAAAAGAGAAGAACTAGGTTAATTGGATAAGAAGAGAGAGAAGGGGAAGAGGGAGATTTGGGGAGGGGTAATTAAGGTTAGTGCATTAATTAGATCAGTTAGGGGTTAACAAGTTCACGACCAAAGACATTCTGTGTATTTTTTGAAAATTGGAGGTATATGGTGAATTTTGAAAAGTTGCAGGGTATTATGGTGAATAAAAAAATTCGGCAAGAGTATATGCTGAGAAAACCGTTTATTTTTCTTCTTTTCCACTCAATCATTACGTACAATTTGCCATATCTTCTCGTATACCTTGTAATATAAACTATAATTTTACAAAGGATTGGAGCAATGAACAATATTCAACCAATTTTTTGTTAGAAAGAAGATGAAATATAATTTACAAGGACCTTATTTTTAAACCTGAAATTGTCCTTATGGTGGCCGGATATTCTAGTTTGATGTGCTACAGAAGCTTGATGAATGATATTGATATCAATCTGAACCCCTTATTTCCCCTTCGCTTAAATCATTTTCCCCCCTTTTTTTTCATATTTTATATTTGTTTTTCATAATTTACATCCTTTTTTAGTACTTGTAGCCCTTTGTAAAAGTTTATTCTTTTTGCTTGTTTTAAAACTATTGATCGTGTTTTAAGAATTTTTAGTTAGAAAGAAGATGAAATATAATCTATAAGGACCTTATTTTTCAATCCTAAAATTGTCCTTATGGTGGCCAGATATTCAGGTTTTATGTGCTACAGGAGCCTGATGAATGATATTTATATCCCTCTGAACCCCATTATTTCCCATTGGCTTGAATAATTTTATCTCCTTTTTCATATTTTACATTTGTTTTGCATAATTTACTTCTTTTTTTAGTACTTATACCCCTTTTGTAGAAGTTTATTGTTTTTGCTTGTTTTAAGACTTTTGACCGTGGTTTATTTGTGTTAATTGAAGATTTGATTAGACTAAACTTCTAATTTTAACTCTAAAAGGCAAAGGATCCCATAAAACTCTTAAAGCATGAGTAGTGAAGAAAATAATGCAAATAGGAAAATAGGGTAAAACTCTTAAAGCATGAGTAGTTGACCACACTACCTTTTAATTGCATGGAATGTGAGGGGTTAACTAAGATTCCGAGGTTAACTAAGTTTCCAGGGTTTTCCTCTCATTCTGATTTTTGAAAGAAACCTCAATTTGAGAGCATCCACTGAAAAATATCACAATGGGAGGAAATGGAAGGAAAAAGAGCAAATATATTTTTTAAAGTCAAGTTAGCCGCATGAAAGTCAAATTCGGAAAACTGGTTAATACATCACTTCCACTATAGTGTTTCAAAACCATGAGTGTCTTCTAAGGTAGTTTTTGACAACTTTGTTTTATTAGATAGTTTTTCACAAAAAGTTGATTTTATTAGGTAGTTTCTGACAAGATTCCTAAGTTAAGAAGTAAAGCTCACTATGTGCATTTCATAATTTTCATAAGGGTCCATTTCAAAGAGTTATATCTTCCAAACTATACATCATTTGGTGGTGATTGGAGCCCAATATTTAAGTTCATCTCAATATCATTCCAAAGATTGGTCACAATCTTGATTTCGATAAGAAACGAAGAAGTTATGACCCTTTGTGCATGTCCAAGCACCTAGTCTGCTCATATGGGACAGGAAGGTAAGAGCAAATTTTCGAGTAACACTTGGTTTCGTCCACACGTATCTATGCTCGTCCAAGCATCTAGGTTTTTACCCTAAACTCTGCTTAATTTCTTGAAATCATGTAATAGTCGTATCCATAAATACCCCAATCCTTTTTACCTCATCTTGAAGGAGAGTATACCCTAGTTCTACTCCTTCCTTACTCTCAGATTAAGATTATGATGAGAGAAAACATTAAATCTAGAGAAAGAAAGTGAGAGAAATTGTTGAAATTTGGATTTGAAGATCTAAGGGGAGAGTTGAAGACTTCATAGTAAATCAATGAGCATTTTTTACTTTCTCTCACCTCATTATTTCTTTATTTACTTATAGTTTCTTAGTTTATTACCATTGTTGGATTTTGATTCTTGTTTATCTTAGATTAGTGATTTCTATAAAGTTGTTTTCTTGATTTACATTTTTTATGAGTAGTTTGTTAATTTGGGTTTGAGTGAAACCCAATCCTAATTGATTAGGTCTTTGACTTTGAAATTTAAGGTTTAGTAAGTAGCATGATTAATATTTGTTTTCATTCTTGTTGGCCTCTTGAGTATTTTTTTTATTGATACTTTAATCAAATTATACATCTCTTATTATCTTGATTGATTACTCATCAGAGTAAGATGTTGAGTAGGGTTTTATGAATTGACATTTACTTATCTTTTGGATGCATGTTTGGACATATTACAATGACTTAATTATGTGATTGAGGTAGTCTTATGCACGATTGAGAGAGGGTTTGAGACTAGTTAGGAGCCAATACCTCAATTAGTTGCTTGGTCCTCTTTCCCTTATGTCTCATCCCAATAACTGTCTAAAGCATGAATTAGTTGGTGTTTGATCCCTTTCCCTAATCTCATTGAACTAAATTCATCCTAGTTATTATCATATCTGTGAGTTTTTAGCTTAATTTTGTTGTTCTATGTTCCATTTTAGATGGTAATTGACAATCTCACATCAAAACGCCTCGGTCTAACTCATCATATATAGTTAATACTTGTCGGGGGCCCTAGTCCTTTGTGGAAGTATCTCTATTCCTTATTGATTGTCACTTTACTTATTTTAATGGTTAATTGGTTAGTTAGATAGTTTATTCAAGGAGCTTAATTTGTTTAACGACACAAAAGCACTTTGCAATACCCAAGTTTCCACAACTTCCAAAAGGTTGGATAATTCATAATTTATGTTTCCTAATTCATTATAGGTAAATACTATGCGGTGACAAAGGGTATCCAAAAAAGTTATTGGGAAATTCTCAGTGGTAAGCCTCTCTTTTTTTATTTTCTCATTGGTAAGCCTTTTTTTTTTAACATTGTACACCATGACCCTCAGTTTAATTATTTTACTAACCATGACCTTAATTGTGGTTTTTAATGCTGATTTTCCATTTAGTCTAATTTATTAGGTTAACCATGTTTATGTAGCTGCAATTACTGATCTGCCCTCTCCCTCACCCTCCTCTATTGATTTCTTAGTCTGTTATTCGCAAATTAGAACTCCTCATATTCCTTTCCTTCCTACTCTCAAATCTCTTTGTGATATTCTCTCAAATTCTCTATAATCTCTCAAATTCTCTATAATCTCTAAAATCTTTTTGCATCCATGTGGATTTCTCTCATTATTTTATGATGAAGAATTCATATATGAAGCTTTCTCTTATCACACCCTGGTGGAATTGCGAATTGTGTTATTGCGTAGCATCAAATTCGTATTTGAAGCTTTCTTCTTTGATCAACACGAAATGTATGTCCTTTATTTATTCAATTGATTGAATCATGAATTTCTTTCATTATTTGGAAGAATTGCTTTATTTGAGGTTAAACTGAAAAAAGCAGAGTGACACCCTTCGTCACTAAACAAAGTATCTTCATTGGCATGTCAAAGAATTAACTAATTGGAAAATATTGGATGTAAGAGAATTCAAAGTTTTAAGGAGGAGAAGTTAACATAAGAAGTAGGGTGGACTTCCATGGTTCTTTAATTTTCTGAAACAAAAAACTTTATTAATTCTTCAATTCTTTAAGTAGCTACTGTAAATCTATCATATGCATTATTTATTGAGTGTGAGAATTTATCTTGTTCTTCCCTCATATCAGTATCATAATTGATGATAATTTTAGATATTAATTTTATTTTGGTTGTAAAGTTGTTGTTTTCTTTTCATTTTTTCAGAAATGGCTGATAATATAGTACTTAAGTTTCAGTATATGAGTAAGGATATAGATGTTGAATCTCATTGATCTTGTGATTGAGTACTGGGAATCAGCTGATTTGAAGGGGATTGCAAGACCTTTGCGGCCAGATTTCAGCTATGTGTATAAGATGCAACATTGGCCCTTATTAACTGATGGGGACGTGATGAAAATGTTCGATCGTTTAGCAGGAAGTTCTATGGTACACATATTCATTGGGTCATGTCAAAAACCTAGTCAACTTGTTTTGTCTGCCATCTCACTTAGGACAGCACATAAGAACAAACAAACACTTGAAACAACCCCTACTAGAAGTGTAAATATTTCTCCTACTCTAGATTCTCATGACATGGCTGCACTTTGTGCTTGTGAGGATAAGTGGAACGACATTCAACTCTCCCCTATCAAACCTAATATGGGTAGAGGAAGAGGTGGATGAAGACTCAGAGGCAGGGGCATGGGAGGGGATATAAGGAGGGGGTATAGAAGAAGCCCAATACACTTGTCAAACTCAACAACATACACCCAACCTTCCTCTCAACCAACACCTTTGTATCCTACACCGGAACAAAATGAGGTGAGCAACACCAACCTAGACAGTGTTCCTGATATTGGTGGATCTGCTAAACTTACTAAGGCTGTGGTAGGTAAAAGACTTGCAAGGACAACTGCTAAAAGGAAAGGTTTAGTAATTAATGTGAATGGTAGGCTTCCCAGGTCTGCAAACACCTCAGTTTCAGTACATGATGAGTTAGTTGTGGAGAATGACAATGATGATGATTCAGAAAATAGCGATTTAGATGTTGATGACCTGATGGATGTATCTGATGATGAATATGGGGAGTATGTGGCTGATGATTGGGATCCATATGTTGAAGAAAAATGGGAAGATGAGGCTGATGAGGGACAGAGAAAGGTATACAAAAAAGGGGAGATGTACATAGAAGAGGACTTTGGAAAAATAACAATTAGACCATGGCAGTTGTTCACTCGACAAACAACATCTCAGAGATGTAGTGAGGGACTATTGCATACAGTGTGGTTTTTCTCTTATAGTTGAGAAGGCAAACAACGCTAAGTGGACTGTAATATGCAGTGATAAGAGGTGCGGCTGGCGGTTACATGCATGTAGGCTGCCAGATGGTATAACCCGGGCTATCAAATCAATCAAAAACTCTAAGCATACTTGCATGGGGCTGGAAATTAGAAACCCTATGGTTAACACTAGGTGGGCTGCAAGGGTACTACTTGAAGATATAAGAGCAAACAATGACATACCAGCTAAGTCATTGAATGAGCTACTATGGAGCAGGTATGGTGTGCAAATGGCTATAAGTACATTATACAGAATGAGGACAAAGGCACTAATTGAAATCCATGGAGGGCATGATGTATCATATAGTCACTTACCTAGGTACTGTGAGATGATAAGGTTAACAAACCCAGGTTCAATTGCTAATTGTGCTTGGAATCCATCAAGCCATCCAGAGAGACCACTTGCATTCACCTCCATTTTCATTTCATTTAAGGCAACCATGGATGGGTTATATGCTGGTTGTAGAAGTCTGGTAGGGGTTGATGGAGCTCATTTGAAGGGAAATTATGGTGGGGTTCTACTTTCAGCAGTTGCACTAGATGGAAATGATGAGTTGTTTACATTTGCTTGGGCCATTGTGTCTTCTGAGGATGAGGAAAGCTGGATGTTCTTTGTGCATCATTTCAGATAGGCAGAAGGTGGATCATAATTTTACCTTATTTTGTTTTTAATTTTCCTTTATTTTCTTATAAATTCTAAAGTGTTCATTAATCATTGCAGGGGATTGATAATGCCCTAAGCAACTTGTGGCCACAAGCCGGTAGAAGGTATTTTTGCAAGCATCTCTTCAGTGAATTGGAAGAAGCCATTTTCTGGCCCAATGATGTGGAATTTATTCTGGAAAGCATGTGGGGCCTATTCTAATTTCACCTTTAGGAAAGCAATGGAGGGCATTCAAAAAACCAACCCAGCTGAATTAGTATGGTTAGCTAACCTAGGTGATCAGACAAGGTGGACAAAACATAAGTTTGACCCTACAATAAAGTGTGATGTGAACAAAACAAACTTTGTAGAGAGTTTCAATGCTACATTGGGCATAGATAGGTGTAGACCAGTACTAACTTTATTAGAAGGTAACTTTCTCAACTTGTAATTGCATTTTTTTTATATGTGTTTGTCATTGCATAGTGTGTTAAATGTGTATATGTTGTGGTCAGGAATACAGAGAGTGACTATGGTGAGATTAGCAACTAGGAGGCAAGCATGTCAAAGCTGGAACAGGAATGACATATGCCCAAATGCAGTAAAGAGGGTTCAAGTGCTTTGTCAAGACTCTAGAACATGCAAGGCTATGTTGTCATACCAAGGTGAATATGAAATATTGGATGGGAAGTCAACCTTACCGGTGAGCCTTAATAGAAACACATGTCTCTGTGGACAATGGCAGCTTACTGGAATTCCATGTAGACATGGAATGAGAGCCATCCTACACGGTGGTTTTGATCCACTGCAATTTGTTGACAAGTGGTACTCTGTGGAGAAGTACAAGGCTGCATATGGACAGGGAATCAAATCAATTCCTGATTTAGAGCAGTGGCTAGAAGTTGAGTTGCCTATGATTGAACCACCCACAATGAGGAGAGGCATAGGAAGGCCTTGTAGATATAGAAAAAGAGGTGAGGATGAGCAGAGGAAGGGAAAGATAAGCAGGACAGTTGTGTGTTCTTTGTGCAAAGAACCAGGTCATAATAAGAACACTTGCAAAGGTGGGTTGACGTTGAAGCAAAAGAAAGCCAAAGGGAAGACTAAAACTGATGAACCATCAACATCCAAGGCAAATAAGGGGCATAATAAGGACAAAAGTTCTACATCCAAGCCAACAAATAAATCATCATCATCTCAGCCATCCACATCAAAGTCCAACAAACAACAAGGCAACAAAAGAGTTTCATTATCTCAACCTTCTACATCAAATAAAAGGCAGAAGAATTGAAAAATTAGGAGATATTTGATAGTTTAATATTTTTGGTGTGATGTAGTTGCAAGTTTGAGTTGGCCTGATAATTCAAAGGCCTCACAATTCACAGTTTTACATCCATGATATAATATGTGAGTTCAGTTTAAAAAACATATGCAGTAGACAACATGTGCAATTTCATACGTTTTAAGTTTTGCCTTGAAGAGGATAAGTGAATCAGATGTTGAACTTTTTCACAAAACAAGTTTGTTATTGATGAATTTCAAAGCTACTTTGAACTAAAGGAGAACTTCAAGGTGGAGAATTGACTTATGTGTAACGTTAGAACTCAAATATAAGCCATGTTCAGCCATAGTAAATACTAGTTAGATTGTGTGATCTTATTATGTGAGTTTAGTTTCATAAATATGCAGTTTACAACATGTGCATTTCGTATCGTGGCCTTATGGGTTATTATAATTTTGGAGGGAAATCAGATGGGTTTAGGGGGGAAAATAGCTTAACTCAAGTTTAATTAACAACAAACTGATTTAACCTTAGGAAAGTAAACTTACCAGGCATTAACACTTAAACCCACAATTAAGGTCATGGTTAGTAAAATAATTAAACTGAGGGTCATGGTGTACAGTTTTTTTAAAAAAGGCTTACCACTGAGAAAATGAAAAAAAAAAAAGAGGCTTACCACTGAGAATTTCCCAAAGTTATTTAACTCCTCGTCCTAAGACGATGTACCATAATCAAAGTTTCGCGTTACAAATCCAAAGAGATTCAAGGAAGTATTTAGTTCTTCCTATACATCCTTGAGAACTTGCATTGAAATCAAATGTCCATTAGTATTTTTAAAGTTGGATGAAATGTTTTAGACAAAAATGCCTATGTGTACCTGGGTAGTGTCTATGGGGCCTACATGAGCAGCTGAATCCCCATTTTCAAAGACAAAACTGTCAGTGGAAAAAAAACTAAGCCAAATTATTTGATGTCCCATTTTTAAAAAATGTGAAGCATACTGCCCATATAAATGCCAAAAAGCATAATTGTAAAAAAACGTGGTATGCACATGGAGATTAATGAGTAAAGTTTTACTTCTTTTTTTCCTTTTTGTGGCTTAAGTATTTCATTTGATGTCCTGCTAATTTTCTCTCTCCTTACTTAGCTGGGAAAAAAAAATCAAACATCTCGACTCTACTGCCTCTTTTTCTTGACAAATCATATTACCTAAATACCACTGTGGTACTACCTGAATTTTGATTACTAATTACAGACTGTCGTTGGCGACGCTGACAAATCCCAATGGCCCAAAATCCATTCCCTTGCTCAAGGCCACACTATTCTTTTTTACAATTTTTTGTGATACAAAGTTAACCACTTATTTTGGACCCCCCATTTTAGAATTTATGGATCCGCCACTGCTATATACACATTTACTAATGAAAACAAAATAGTATGTCTGTTCATGCTTTGCATTACACAACTTCATATGATGAAGTATAAGTTGATGACCCAACATTTAAATTTGAAATGTCTTCAAATCATAACATGAACTATGTTGCAGGAAGACTAGAAACGAGAAACATATACTCCCTCTGTTCCAAAATATAGTTCCCGCTTCCTTTTGCCGAATCTGCAACTCGTATTTTTGACCATCAATATCTTTATTTACGTATTAATAAAAATTATAAAAAGTTGATATTATAAAACTACACATTGAGACGTATCTAACATGATCCCACATGAGTATGTTTTTTTGGTATATATCAATGAGAATATTTGGCCAAAGTTTTTAAAGTTTGACCATGAAAAATAAACGGGAGCTATAGTTGGAGAGCCCTTTCAAAAGCCCCATTGTACATGCTCTAAACATAATAATCGCAAAAATTTTGGGTTTAAAATAAACACGCATTACCGTGAAGTGTCCGTCCAGTAGAGCGTCACTTACGAGACCCTCTCTAATTGACAACTAGGGGAGTAAGTTCGGTTCTCGGAGTGATTTTGAGGCAAAAATAAACCAAACCGAGATAAATTTTGTTTTCACATTTGAAGTCCAAATTCAAACCAAATCGAACCAAAATTACAAAACCAAAAGTAAACCGAAAAATCGAAATTCTATTATGATGCAAAAGAAAAATTCCAAAACCTTACAACTACTACGAATATATCAAGTTCAAATCCTCAACCATAGAAGGATTACTTAAAATCAAAACCATAGATTAAAATTGAAGTACTAGAACTAAAGATAATTGTTAAAAGATACAGAAAATGATAAAGATGTCGACAAAGTGTACTATGTACCAGATTCCAACTGAGGAAGTAGTTTCTCATATTTCTTTGTTTCTTTGTAAGAAATATGATAAAGTTCAGATTGAGGACTTCTTTGATTTCCTTGGAAACTAGTATAAAGTGAAAAAACTGCTGCTAATTGGAGAGAGAAATAAATTGAGGAGAGAGAGTTACTTAGTGAGTGAGGAGAAAGAGCCAGAGAGCAGATCGAGAAAACAAATAGCAGGAGGAGTGAGGGTGGACGACTACCCAGTATCTACCTTGAATTATTAGGGTTTTAACTTTTAAAAATAAAAAATGGGCTTATATATATAAAAAAGGCCCATATAAAAATAGGAAAAGGTTCGGTTCAATTTTGTTTGGACCAAAAGAAATCCAGTCCAAATCAAACCGATTTAAAAAAGACCAAACCAAATTACTAATTCCATTCAGTTTGGTTTTGATTTTGGTTTTTAACCAAATAAGTTACTCTCCTGACAACAGTAGCCTCGTTTCCGCCGGAGTTCTAAGTTCTAAACTTCTAACCCACAATGAAGACAGAAACATCTGCAAATGTACCCTCAAGTAAGCCCACCTTTTCTCCTTTTCTTCGATTTATATAGCATTGATTATGAATCTTGTACAATTTTATCAATTGATTTTCACACCTTTGTAAAAGAATTGATTCTCTCTCTTCATCATCTTATCAAAAGTTCCTTATATAGTTATATTTTGAGTTGAGCTGTCATTTTTGGGTGTCTGTCATATAAAATTGTTCAAATATGTGAAATAATGTGTAAAGTTTGATGGTTACTGGTTAGTGATGGGATAATATTTTCCAGAGTGAGAGATACTTAAGTTTAGTGTGAAGTAGTAAGTTCATGTATGATTTGGTTTACAAGTTCCTCATTCTTCAAACACAGTGTTTACTATATTTGATTACAATGATCCACCGTCTGGATTACTGTGAAATCTCTTGTGGGACTTACACTCTATCTTGTCGTTGGGAGAAAATGTCACAATTTCCACTTACCTACATTTCCGCCGTGTTTCTCCATTTTAGATGTCACCATATTCAACAATGTGATTCAAACCACTTTGTTTTTTCATAGGGTACGTTGGATTTAGTGCAGTCTGCAACAGGCTGCTGAAATATCACTTTGCTTGATATGCATCTTCTTTTTTGGAAGTCAAAGTGTTAATGAAAAATCTTGGGAATGATGTGCTTAGAATTAGGTGAAGGCGTGAAGCTAGAAGAACTTGTAGAATACTGTAGAAGGAAACCCAGGAGATCTTCTCAAAGGCTGATTAGATTTTATTTTTACTCTACTGCTTATTCTTCTGTGCTCAATATGCTGTCTCAGATCTTTACTAAAATGGCTTAAAAAAAGAAGCTATGAGGTGCACCTACTCATGAAGGCATTATTTAGAAGTCTAACTTGGATTAGTTGGAAATTGGACCATGAACCTTGGCGAGGGACTTGTTCGTTTAGTTTAGTGGTACATGAGGTTTATTGCGGATAGTACTTTCATCTTAGGATTGAGTTTGGTCTGTTTAAACAAAGGCTGTATTCATGTAGTAAGATAAGAATTGAACTTGCTGGTTTCAAAGCAACATTTAGGACCATGTTTTTGGGTCTCCCAATATTTCTGAATATTATAACCGTTGTGCTATCACTTTCTGTATGGCGTATGCTATATCCTCGAGCATATCTTTTAGGTCAATGTAGCCACTTTAATAATTATTTGGAACGTAATAGGCGATTACAACTCTTGATTTAGCTATAGGTTAAATGACTTCATATGCCAAGTTGCAAACCATTGGATTAAGGAGTCAGGATCCATTATAGGGCATCTTTGGCACTAGCTTTTAGAATAGAGGTTAGTGGTTTGATAAGGTCTGACTACTACTTATCCCAATTAGTGTTTAGTTAGATAATGCTTCGGCTGGAGCTTAGTGGTGTTGATAGTACTTGCGAAAAGCTATTATAACTTGCTTTGGGTGGTTAGAGATAGCATTTCATAATTTTTATATTGAAATATGCTTTATTTTATTTTCTGCTCCTTTATTGCTATTCTAATGTTTGTATTTTTATTCATAATTACCTATCCCAAATAGTTTCATTGAACACTTTAATGCACTTTTTTTATTCCCTATATCTGTGTTACTCAGCCTAGACAACAAGTGACTTGGATACGGTGTCCGGTTGTTGGACTCAGCCATTTCGTGGAAATATGTCAAAGTGTTTGGTTTGAAATAAAGTATCAAAGTACCATATCGGTTGACACGAGTCCAACACAGGTTCGTGAGTAAATTAGAAGAGTCGAAGTAACATAGCCCTATATATTATACTCTTTTCCTTTCAGTAGGTTTTGATGCTAATAGCTCGCTAACATTTACTGGTACTGGTAAAACAGTCGACCTACATAAACTATGCTCAAACTAGGTATTATTGAACTGAATTTATGTGAACTTAGGCTATGCTGTCCACGTCTTATTTTCACTTTATTTAAGGAAAAATAACTTCAGATATGCTCTGAGAGGTTAATTTATACATAACCCTAAACCTCTAGAGTTGTGTAGGATTATTCTATGAATTTTCTACTTTTATAGGTCATATTAGAGAAAATTTTTTTGAGGATTCTCCCATACTTCTGGTTCCTAATACTAAGTGCAGCTAGCTTCCACAAGTCATACAGACTTTTACCATGAGAGAAATATTAGTGAAGAAAAGAAGCAATAAGGTCCTAGTGAAATAGATGATGCAATTCTATTATATTTAAGCATTTTCTTTAATAATATGTTAAAGCTATCTAATGACAAGTATACTCCACATGGAGATCCTAAATATTCTACCTTCAATTTATCCTGTTACCATATGTCAACCAAATAACCTGCTGAGCAAGAAACCTTAGCATGGAAACTGGATCCTCTCTGGTTTTTCTGTTTGTTGAAACTGCAACATTATATTTGACCCTTACATAGAGGGATGTCCAGACTCCAGAGTTATTTTTGAAATATGGCAGCTTTCATTATGATAACACTTGTTTCATGAAAAATGTGTAGTATGTTCCTATTACCATTGTACTTGCTCTATCGAGGTTTTGTGATCACTTGATTTGCACCTACCCTATTTTTCTCTTTCATTTACCCTCTGTAGCTACTGTTCAACCTTATTTATAATTTATGTTCATTCACTCTTTTAGTGTTGAGTACATTGGTTGTTTTGTATGACATTCTACATCTTGTAGGTGCCTTGAAGTATCAGTTGTGCTCTTCTCAAGGGCAACCAAAGATATGTGGACGTGGCACTGTAATGAAAAGAAAATCCATTCGATCTCTTACAATCTCTATATGGTATACTGCTTTGTTATTAAGAGACATCTATTGTTAAATAAATATCTCCAGTGCATAATTACAGGCAACCACCTTGTCTGCTGTGCAATTATATGCATTTTCTTGATTACATGTTACAAAACCTAGAAATCTGAAATCATAGTGAAGGCTATTCACGAAGGCAAGCATATTAGCTAGTGATTTGAAGTCCAATTCTTAATAGGATGCCACAAGACACACATTACAGGATAAAAGATTGTCAGTATTGTCAAGTGTAACCAATTTGCTTTCCACATAACCTTTAATTTTTTTTTTTCCTGGATGTTGGCTCTCCAAATATATTGGGTAGTCGAAAAAAGGAAGATGATATGTGCTGTAGGTTCTTATAAAAAAGCTATTGCTAAATAGTCTTAATAATCTCCAAATCAAACTGTTGATTGAGAGACTTCAGAAAGAAACACCCTTAGCTGCTTCTGATAAATTTGTGAACTTGCCTAAATTCCAATCTCGTGGGCTCCACCTAAAGTGAAATTTCTACATATTGAGTGCTCTTGACCAAGAATTCAGAGATTGGGCACTCAAAAATTGTCATGTAAGCCTAAACATAGTACTCCCTTTGTCCGAGATTACTCTTCACACTTTCCATATTCATCCGTTCCACCTTACTCTTTACATTTCTATGGCCCACTATTCCTTTAGTCTTTCTACTTTTCAAGCATGGCTCATCCATCTCATCCAAATAAAATAATACCCCACTAAGTCATATTACCTCTACCTTTTCAATAGAATAACAATTGATAACCAAACAATAAATTATCATCTAAAACTATGTGTCCTAAGTATAAAGAGTGAAGTGGGACAGAGGCAGTATGTTATTATAGTTTTGTGCTCCGCGGCTGCCTGAGAGCAAGGCCATTAAGTTTCAATACTTTGTTGACGATTAACATATCTCATGCAAAAGCACAAGTGAAGTTCAGCACCACATAACTTTTCCCAACTTGAGTCCGATTGGTATGAGTTTGTGGAAGGTGATGCTCAATTATTATCTTTGCTGTTTGCAGTGCACTTCTTGTGAATCCATGCCTTTACACCATCGCTTCATGTCTTCTTGCTTCCAAGTCTTTTCTTGAATTCCACGCTAGTCACTAGTTTCCACATGCAAGTCAGACAATAAGTTTTGAGATGGGAGTTTTAAAGCAGTTAAAATGAAAAGTCAGTTGTAGCATCAAGAGTCTTTATGCTAGCAACTTAAGAGGACATAGGTTAGGAGGTGTGGAAGCTTTTCATTCTCACTGAATGAATTAAACTTGCAAAAAGCTTAAAAGAAGTTTAGTAAAACCCTTCAGTTTAAGAGCCTGCTATCTAAATGGCATTTTCAGCTTGCCAAGAGAGCCTGATAGGTAGACTAGCAGACAACGAAAGCAGGTGCGTTGCTGGTCTCCAATCTGTGCATATAAGGCAGTGCATTCTTTTGTAAAATTTTTGATTAATGAACACAAATTAGCCTGCCAAGTTTTTGTAGGCTATGTGGAGACACTATGAGGCCAACCTTCTGCCTAGCAAATGTTGATTCTGCCCTTTAAAAATTCCAGAAAAGAGCTGTGAGACTTTTGCGGCAGTGTCATTGATTTATATGTGAAAACTGAGGTCTTTGACTTCGTCATCTCTTCGATCCTTTATTTATAGGTTAAATGTGACCTTACGCTGTTGGTAATTTGGTATCCGTCGAACAGTCATGTGGTAGACCATCCTTTGGTAGATACTTTCTAGTTTCTAACATAGGCTGGCAGAACTTGAAGGAAAGAGATAAGGATTATGATTAAATGATTTCTGAAAAAGAGCAACAGTTGATGATAATACAAACTTTCGAGAGGCTTATAAACTTCAGTATGAAATAAACTAAAGGAAATTCTCAGCAGTATCCATGATTATCTCTCTCTTTCTCAACCTTCCTTTCTTTGTACCCTTTCTGATTCTCTTTCCCACCTGCTGTCCTGTAACTATATCTCTTGTGTCCTCTTCAAGCTAATCCTAAACTAACGCAATACCTATACTAATCTCCCATTAGGCTAGTTAATTGCATGTTTTCATATCACTTAAAGTATATACTTTGCAAGAGAGTCACCTATCGTCTTTTCAGAGCAGCTGGTGAAACTCATCCAAATATTGGCTGTAAGAATCTTTACATTTGAAGAAGTTTTTACATTGTTATACTCGAGACCCTTGCTTTTGCAACTGGAGATTATATAGGATGATGGGAAAGTTGCCGTATATTTGATCTAGTTCAAAATGATTTGGTCTCTTCTTGTGCTGCTATTTCCTATGTATATTAGTGACAAATAAATCGTTAGGAACTTCCTTACAAAATGTATTTTAAACCACCTTAATATTTATTCTAAAACCACCTTAATATTTATTCTAAAACCACCTTACTAATAGTTTGTACTTATTGAAGCCACCACATGGTAGAATTTGAATGAATCTAGCTTAGAATAAAGGTTGACTTGTCAACTTTGCTCCTCATGTTAGATGTACTTTTTCTCTAAAGAACTAGCCCTTTTAGTGATATATTAACGTATATGACATTTTTTAAAAAACTTTCTGATAAAAGAAGCGGTAAAACTGGTTTTTTGCATGCTAAAATGACCTGGCTAACATCGCATTATGAAACCTAATTAGTCTTACAAAAATTTAGTATGAGCGAACATCAGTCAGCTTAGATTTATTTGATACGGATTAAGCCTTCCTATAATAATCTTTGCATACTTTCTTATATTAGTTGCATGGTTTTACTTTTTCTTTTGCAATGAGGTTTCACCAGTAGCAAAAAGATGTTTTTTGATGTCTTTTGTTTTATGAGTTAGTTTGATCTAGTTGAAAGGCCCTTAAAAGGTTCCAACTTGTTAGTTTATGCGCATGGGCCAAATCCCATCTTGGGCTTGGTTTCAATTTGTTTGGTGGGTTAGATTAGGCGTTAATCAAGCATAATGGTTCCTTGGTCTCGTATGTGCACATACTTGGGCTGCAATCATATCACATTTCTAAGTCTATTTTGTTTCGTGAATCTAGCAGGATTAGTTTTGGGAAAGTTGTTAGAGTTTGTTACCTATTTTCATTAAGTCAAGGGAGGCTGTCCTATCTAATTTCTATCCTATTTCATTTAGGTGAGTTATCTTTGTGGCTTAATATATAGGGCCTCATTTGTAACATTCAAATCAATATATAGAGTATTAATTATGCGAGCTTATGCTTAAGATATTTGCTGATTAACTAAATAGAAATCAAATACTTTTATGCATTTTGAACTGGAAAACCCCAAACCGAGACTTTCAAGTACTATCATAAACAACTTAGAACCATTCCATTCATTCATTCATTTTCACTTATTAAGGAGGTTGCGTAAAAAGTAAAAAAAGAGATTTTTTGAAAAATATATCATATTCAAGGTAAGCTGACAACTTCCACTTATTTGTCATGGTTAATTATCCTATGCGAGATTGTGCTAACTGAGCCTGGCAATAAGGTAGCTTACTTAAGATTGTCATGTAATGTCTTTCACAGATGGTGCTATAGCTGGAGCTGTTGCTGGTGGTGTTGTAGAAATAGTATTATATCCAATAGATACAATTAAAACACGGCTGCAGGCAGGTCTACAATGTTCAACATTTTGTTGCTGTTAATTTGCTGTCTTAGTGTGTATAATATTTTCAAAATGATCTTAGAACTGCAAATTTTATTCCTTGTCTAATATGTTTAATGTGCACTTATGTACCTGAAACATTATGGATCTTATGAGTTATAAGTTATAACTCATACGTTAAGACATCAATAATTGAGTTAGTTAGCATATCATCTCATGTATTTGAAGCTATAGATTCCCCCCTCCCTCCTCCGAAAAAATTAACTTAGCAGGCGAAAACAAAAATTGAAGGTGAAATCTGTTCCTCCTCATAAGAGGCAGATGACGAATAATTGGTTAAACTTGGAACAATCAACTTCTAGGCTTTGTTTAATTTCATCTTAAAATAAAGTTGAGTAAGTTCAGATAAGGTTAATAAGTTCAAGTCAGAGCTAATTAGCTAAAGTAATTTCACAAAAGTGCAATGAAGTTTAGACAAGGGAAAAACTGTTTTGGTAAGGATTTCTTAGGTGTAAGAACAAGTTCCTAATGTCATTGTATTTTGGTCAATTAGAAGACATATAACTTTGGTCCACCATTCGAAATATATAACCGTGACTATTTTTATTAATGAACTAGATATAGGACATTAAATGCCCGGGGTTGTTTCATGTGATAAATTGGAGCGTTTGGTAAATGGGAATGAGAGTTTGGGAATTAAATAGTAGGGTGGAAATTGACGATCAATTGTTGGGGTTTTTGAGAATTACTATTATTTCCTTGTTTGGCTAATGATGAACAGGATTGATAATAATGACAAATTCGCTTGAAGTCCCTTACTATCATTCTTCCCCTATCTCTTCATTAATGACATCTCGATTCCCTCTCTCTAATACCTGCACCCCTAAGTAATTATTTGTTGGAAATTGATGCCCTCAACTCCTATCCCTATCCTATCTTCTAAGCTATCTATTACTCTTAAGTCTTATCATAACTATTGAGGATTCAACTCCTTGTCGAGGTACTCTTGAGCCTCCTGCTGTGATGAACTGGATAAGCAAAAAGTGGATAACATAAAATTTGAAGGAAATATGAAGAACAGAAGAGAGAAGAGATGAATTTTGATTGAACACTGATGAATAAAGGTTACAGTAAAGCTCTAAGCATTTGAGAGGCTTTTAAAAGCAAAAGACAACCAAAATTCTGAATGCATATTCTCTCTCACTTTCCCCTTTTTATTTCAGATCCTGGGAGCATATTCTCTGTTCTAAAAGCCTTGCCACTGCAGCCACAATCTAACAGAATATGAGCTTCCCTGTATTACCCTTTGGCCTTACGCCTCAAATTGCTTTTGTGGTTCGGCAACTTTTGTTTTGGTGCCTAAATTGCCTCTGACACCACCACCTTTGCTCTCGGATGAAGTTTGTGCTATTCTTGATGATGACATTGTGAAGATTAGAAATGGAGGATGCCAACAACATCTTGTTCAAGGAAAAAAGTCTTCCTTAATCAGATAAATGATGGGTTCGCGGTGAAGAGTTAGCTCTAGACTTGTTTGACATGTACACTCTTGGTAACTCTCTGGATCTGATATCTCCAAGCCAGGGATAAATGATAATTAATAAAGAGTAAAAGTTAAGAAAAGTTTGAAAATAATTAATTACTTTATGGACTTGTGTGATGAAATTGATGTCCGTAACATGGAATTGGTTTTTATTGATAATAAAATTGTCAGATGCAATAAAAGACTACAATAGATTTGATATTTCCGTAGCATTCTGCTTTTCCCTTTCGATTATTGTCTTCTACATATCTCTGTCCTTCTCTTCTCCTCTGTTCTTTGAATTTTTTTGTTTCCTTCTTTCTTCAATAATATCCCATCATCTTAAGCTATCTTCCTTTCGCCTCTCCTACTTTTGATCTATGGTCTTATTAGGCTTATGGTTTCTTATTCATTTTATCTTGCTTGCATTCCATTTTTAATAACCAAACTTTTTAAATATTCTATCTTTATGCTCATTATTACGTATATGTAAATTTGCTTTTTTGACTCACTGTCAACTCTTAAAATCTTCCAACTGTAGGCAGCCCATGGGGGCGGGAAAATAATATTTAAAGGCCTCTACTCTGGATTGTCTGGAAATTTGCTTGGTGTTTTACCGTAAGCGTTTTTCATCTTAAAACATTTCCTTCTGTATCCCTATTATGCAAATTTGTTGCGTTCTATTTCTCTCTTTTTGGTATGTATGCGAGGTTGGATCCTTTGATGTGGCTGTGGCTGACCAGCTGATGGGCTCATAGGCCACTGTGTATGCAATCTGTGTTGCCTATGTCTGTATGCAACTACAGGATCTTGGTCACAATTGATGTCACTTTGAAATTCTCGCAATATTACACATATTGCAATTCCATTGTACTCAACGAAGCTTGCAGATGTCTTTCCTTCCTCGAGTAGATTTGTGCACCAAAAAATTTTAGGGTGCTATTACTATATAATTTACTTTATGATACTGTTTTAATGCAGATCCGAGATGTATGTGGGATAAGGGATTAGGATGATATAACCTGTGACTGAGCATGAAACAATGTTCAAGCACTGTAATGTGTTCCTGCTGTCTGTATTTTGTATGCATTGTCTCCATTCTTGTGAACTGCAAATATGGGTGCTTGTAATGGGTCAGCATGACTAGAAAATTGATTCGCTGCATCTATGCAAGGCATACGGAAAGGGCGAGGTGGGAAGTCCACCCCAAACCTCTGATCCTCTACATCTATACAAGGCATGAAAGGGCAAGGTGGGAAATGCCACTTGATTCTGTTAGGATGCAGTTACGTGCCTGGGGAAGCAAGTAGTGCGAAGCAAGGGAAATTTAGTGAAAAAGTAAGTTATAGTTAAAGAAAGTGTAATTAATGAGGAGTATTATATGTAAACTGGGGAAGAGGAGGGATTTCATCCAGCGAAAGTGCAATCTCTTATTTCATTTTGGGAGTGAACTAAGCCATTCGAATTTTTGTGTTTTGTAAGCTACACCTGATATTACAATATATGACAAGCTCTCTTCTTCTTCCTTGATCTTCTTTTGTTTTGTCTTCTTCTTATTGACCTGATCTTGTTGTTCAGATTGCTAATTCTTTTCTAGTGCTTTCTAATGTTGTGCTACATGCCAAATTTTTAGTTTCAATTAACCTATAGTTTAGGGCAAAAATTCCATGTTCTTATTCTTTATCATCTCCCTTCCAACTGCAACCATTCATGTCTTGAAAACTTCTCGTTGCTTGTTTTATGGGGTTTTGATCTTCATATCTTGCTCACTATATGTCACTCATTGTTGACACAATCTTTAGTATTGTATGGCCAATCCATCAAAGATGCTTACAGTGGACTGACTCAAATGTCTTGATAAAGTCTCCTTTATATTTAGTATGAGTGTGTGACCTTGTAGGCCCCGCAGTTACCCTTTTGGATCAGGAATTGAATGTGCACAGTTATTTTGTTAAGGGTAAGGCTGAAAGAGCCTCTTCTGCAAATGTATGTGTGATTCTGTTCATAAAACCTCCCTTGCCTTAGTCTGGGAAGGATTCTTATCACTATGGTAATAATAGGTTCCCTAATGCTCACACCTTCATTGCCTATGTATCATTAATTGTATGAAATGTCAGTTTTCTTCTTTCTTTTTCTAGTATTAGTGACTTTGCAAAAATACTGAGGTTGAAATTAAATGTTGTTCTTCAGGGCGTCTGCGATATTTGTGGGTGTGTACGAGCCAATAAAGCAGAAGTTGTTAAAGATCTTCCCTGAGAACTTCAGTGCTCTGGCTCATTTTGTAAGTTGCTTAAGTGAATAACTAGGAAAATTGGTAAAAGCAATAGAAACTCTCGTAAAGATGCAGTTATCAGTTTTATGCTGGACAGACTAACAGTAATGATGTAATATCTTTTGGGGATTTTCTATGCGGTTTCTCTATGTTTGTCGGCAATCGACATTGTACCCTCACATATTTCAAAGTCTCTAGAGTACCCCCTCTCTTTTTAGAAGTGTCTCAATGATGTCCCTAAAATTAGTAGAGAGATGTTTCATGTGTTCTAACCTTATTTTGGGTTTGGAAAAAACTCATTGTTATATAGTGGGAAAAAGTTGGTTTAACTTTTAAGCTCATTCTTTTCCCACATGATAACAATACATTTGATTGATTAAATCAATTTCTAAAAAATGAGTATGAAATACATAGAATATCTCAGTAACGATATTTTGATTAACTTAGGACATAACGATGGGGAATCACTAATACATCTCTAAAATCAAAAATGTACCATGGAGACTTTGGGAAAGGTGAGGATACAATGTAGCTTTTCAACAAATTCCTGGTCACCGCATAGAAAATCCCGTATCTTTTATCCTTAACAGTATGCTGAAGCTAGTTTGCTACTTATTTGGAAAATTGCATCCTGTATATTGTTATTACTAGTTTTTGTTAGAAAGAGCCTATTATCCATTTATTAGCTTTGCTTTAAGGTGGAAGCAAATTTCTCTCTATCTGAATGGACGTGTACTTATTGTGATGAAATCATGATATACCAAGCTACTTTATTGCTTTTCCGTGATCATGCGGGAATGACTTCATGTCCTCATTGCACCTGCAATCTGATCTGACATACTTTCCTCATCTTGAGACCCTATGAGTCTAAATCTCCTGTGCCACTTTTTTATACCATTATATGTGCCACTCAATATTATTGGTCCACATGAATACATTTAAACAAACTTCTTATTTTGAAAAAATAAATGAGGCAAAGAATAATTGGCATCAACCAATAAGATTGCGTGGTACAAATAAGTGGGACAGAATATTTTTTTCCATAGATGGAGTTCAGAGTTTGTTTTTCTGGGCGAAAAAAATTTAGGCTTTCCTATTTCCTCATTCTGTACCGTGTAGAGGGAATTTCAGATTGAACTTTATGGTCCACTTGACACATAACCATTTTGTAGACTAATTTTACCAAGACTTGTTGTAAACACCGAGGTTGAAGCCTTCTAGTAACCGAATTCTTTGCCCCTCTGCTCTTGTTTTTGTGAAAGGGGGAGGGTGAGAGGTGTGTTTGTGGCATCTGTCTTTGCCGATTGATTGCTCATCAATAAGTCCATGCCAATAGCTTTAGTCTAATTACTTATTCTGTTCGCATGTTCCGCTAAATTTTTTTCCACTACTAGTGTTGCTTGTGAAATTTATATCTGGTAATTTCTTAATTTAGTGTTTACTTATGTTAGCCAGTTTAAACTTCCTTTAGTCTGCAGGTGCCATTGCAGGAGCTGCCTCTTCTATTGTCAGAGTCCCAACAGAGGTAGTCAGATTTACTTTACATGTCTCTTCTGTTTTACAATTGTATGCAGTTTAATGTCATCCGAAAAAGTATTTTTAGGTTGTGAAACAAAGGATGCAGACTGGTCAATTTGCTACAGCTCCTAATGCAGTGCGTATGATTGTTTCTAGAGAAGGATTTAGAGGCCTTTATGCGGTAAGTGAGATCACTTGTGCACCTAAGTGGGTATTATGTTCTCTTTTCATGTTTTCTCTGAATGTAGCTGTGTGAGGATGCTGTTAACTGACTCTTTTCAATCCTGGAATTTCGTTTGTTGTTGCAGGGATATGGATCCTTTCTACTGCGTGATTTGCCTTTCGATGCGATGCAATTTTGTATCTATGAGCAAATAAGGCTTGGTTATAGGCTCGCAGTGAGCAGGCTTATTCTCTATTTTTTAGATGTTTTGTAAAGATATTACATCATATTTGCTCTGTGATAATAATATGGCTTAGTTACGGAATCTTGTTGGCTTACCAGGGTAAATGATGGCATTATAATCTGTCAAGGCCTTTTATCTTTAATCTTCATTGTCGGAGTACCCAAATAATGATGCAATTAGTATTACAACCAGTTCTCTGATGAGATACCCTCGAGAAAGTCTGTTTTTATTGTTTGACGAAGTTCAGGGCATATTGATTTATTTGAAGTCAACTTGGAAACTTATAATTCAGCTGAGATATCTTTCATCTGTTGCTTCATGGCACCTGCTTGAAAATTGAGTTCCTTTTGGGTCATCTAAATATTGGAATAAGTAAGGAATAACTAGTAAGACTAAGAATCTATGATTGCAATGGTGTTCTCCAAATGATTTTAGCAAAATATCGCTGGATACCCTGTATTTTTGCAAAATTTTGCAACATGTATCTTCTTTTTGAAACTTCAAGTACTTTGTAGTTATGCTGTATAGACATGTGAAGGATATCTTGTGAATTTTGCAAAAATATAGGTAGCACGCAAAATTTCCCAAAATAAACTTCATAATTTGAAATTTTAGTTATCTAATTTGGAAGTTCCATGATTTTTTTTTTCACACTTCCTTTTGAGTTAAAGACACAATTTTAAGTATTGTTTTGTACCCTTTTTTCTCTTCCACATCAACCCTTTTTCTGTTTCCATCCCAGCCCTTTCTCTTGCTTTTTGTTTTCTCTATCCAGGTCTATTTTTAGCCTTCAACTTTTTTTTTTTATTACTCATTTATTTTGATCTCTCTATCCAAACCAGTATGAAGACTTTTTTGGGACGAATTGTGTAATATTCATGTTGTTCTATGATTCTACTTCAATAATCGCCTATCTGATACTATTAATGATTTGCCTTATTATAGTTTGTGTAAAAGATACCGTCACTCTCCTGTGAATTTCAATACAGAATTGTTAAAAGTGTGCTATATACTATTAATGATTTGCCTTATTATAGTTTGTGTAAAAGATACCGTCACTCTCCTGTGAATTTCAATACAGAATTGTTAAAAGTGTGCTATAAGTTTCATTGCCCTCACCAATTTCAGTGTATGTGGTGAAAACTTGGCCCCATTCTCTTGTTTGTCATTTTCTGAGTAGATTTAATGGTAAGTTTCTTTGGGTTGTTTGATGGTTGACCAAAAACAACATTTCTTTTGACAGGCAAGGAGGGAACTGAATGACTCTGAAAATGCTTTAATTGGTGCTTTTGCAGGTAACTAAGAAACTTCTTTCTTTTTCCTGCCTTTTGTAGTTTAGTTAAGACTTTAATTTAAAGGTAGTTCGCCTGATTTATTCAGCTAATCAACTTATAAAACTTTAGATTACTTATAAATTACAAAACCGACACCACTCTTTGAACAACAAGAGGCGACAAATTAAGTCCGACAAATACAATGGTTTTTTTCATTACTAATGGAATCTTTCTCCCTATTTTTCTAAAAATAAAACAAAGTGGTCCTTTTTGGATACTGTCTCTGCTGTTCTTGCTCTTGGGGTTATTGCAGATGAGGAGGCTTCATAATATGAAGCATGATTGCGTGCCCATCGTGAAGGGTTGCAGGGAGTTCTCTTCGGCTGGGCCTGAGGGTGGGTTACAGTTGCCCTGTGAGAGAGTTAGGGCTTCTGTGTGCTTTTATGTCTTTTCAGCTTTGTACTTCAGAGCTTGCATTTGGTTTCTGATTCCTTTCTCCACTGGAGCACAGATTTCTTTCCATATGAGAAAAGGAGAAGAATCCATTCCCTTCTTTTGTCTTTTGGTGCTAAGATGTTTAACAAATTTCAGATGTCAAGATGGAATGTTGTTTGGGTAAGAAAACAGTCTTGGTTTAGCCCTCTGCCTCTGGCCCAAACTCAGGCCTAACAACATTCTCTCCCCTCCCCCTGCTCCTCTCAAATGAATCTAAACCATAGACGTCAAGTTTGTGGCTGGAAGCTCCTATGACATGATCAAAAATCAGTGGCTAGGAGATTTACTCGTCGATAAAGTGATATCCCTGCCCACACCATATACTGAGTATTGCAAAATGCTCTAAGGTTTTGGATCAGGCAGTAGGAAATCAATTAGATTCAGGATGTTCAGAATAATATCCATTCTAGATATTAAGAACTAAGACTGAGAAAAGAATTTTAATTTTTAAGTATAACTGTATGCTCTGCTAGCAGATCTCGGTCGATCTTAGTACTCATCAGACTTTAAGTTTCACTGCTTGAACAGGCGCTGTAACAGGAGCTATTACGACACCTCTTGATGTGATCAAGACACGACTCATGATTCAGGTACATAGCAATAGATTTCCCCTGCCTTAAATCTTCTTTGAAGTGAACATTAACGTTCTATCTTTGTTCTGCCTGTCCCCAAACACCAAAGCGTGCATTATGCACTAGGGTGCACAATGCTCATTGTGCACCCAAAAAGAACATACCATTTATATAAAAGAACACGAGTTTTTTTCAACAACTTTTCTACTTTAAAAAAGAACATGACTTAAAATTAAAGAACATGTAAATCTATATTTATAAAAGAACATAGGTTATTATGAAAAGAACATATAGTAAATGAACATCTACGCTTAAGGTAAAAGAACATGTACCTTTTAAATTTAAATTTGAAAAAGGAATTTTTAGTTGCAAAATTTAAGGAAACAAATAACAACAATTTTTTTTAAATTATAGACTCTAAAAATGATAAAACGACGTAGTTTAGAAGAGGTTGCACCATGCTCTACGTACACTTGGGTGCATGTATTTATTTGCGCCCAAACATCACTTTTCAGGGCTCGACGAAGCAGTACACAGGCATATATGACTGTGTCAGAACAATAATGAGAGAAGAAGGAAGCCATGTCTTCATGAAGGTTTGTCTTTGTCTTTATCTTGTTTTGGATTGTATTCTAATTTCTAGATAGTACTAGTATCAGATTAATTGTGAAGATCATAAAAACGGGCAGAAGTGTACTTTTCAACATGACAGTCTACCAACTCTAGCTATCGCCCTTTCTGAAAATTTCTCGTCTTGCATTATCCTGTCAAAAGAACGAACAAACAACAGGCTTTCTATAATTCTTGTTTCCTGCAGGGTATTGGACCAAGAGTTCTATGGATTGGCATCGGGGGCTCTATCTTTTTTGGTGTTTTGGAGAAGACGAAACAAGTGCTTTCCTCGCGCAAATTGCTGAACAGCGAATGAGCATCTTAAAAAAAAAAAAATTGGTCTGAAAGTTGTTTGGACAAAAATATTGTCAAGGACTCAACTCGTCGATAGAGATTGTGGGTTCAACAATTACATGAAGAAGGGATAAATAGATTTGTCAATATGAAGAATAGATTTTAGTTAATCAATTTGTTTAATAGATAAGGCTTAACCTTTGCACTAGGTGCATAGGTTAGAAAAACCCCTTATAATAAAGGTTGATTCTATTGAACTTTATCTATACAAATATATTAAAAGGCGTGCGTGACAACGTCTGTGAGCCACGTGTCACCCTCCTCCTGCCACCAGAAATTTGCCACGTGTCTGTTAACCAACAAAGTCAAGTGGTCATTATCTAAAAAATAAATATGCTTAAGCAGTTTCGAACCCCTGACCTCTAAGTAAAGATTTCCAATGAATGACCATCTGATCTAACGTTATTTAGTGATTCAAGTTTGTACAAAATTAGTGATATCCGTTGTAATTAGTAGTATGGCAGTGCATACCTACTTCCCAGCCAATAACGTTGTCAGTTTCTTTTGTCCAATAACTCATCCCCTTGCTCCATCTACCCTTTTGAAATTCACCATGAACATGACTCTTCTACTTCGTAATTAATGGGCTTGCGAATTTCCCTTGCTTCTAATAGAATCTAATGTTGATTCGTTGTTGTTATAGAATACGAATCAAGCTATGGAGTTCAAAGGTCCAACGCCCACAAAGGTTAGTGAAATTGTTAATCTTAGCGAAATTCCCAATTTAATTCACGAATTGCAAATTGAAGATCAATTATAAATTCAATAATTGCATAATTTTGTAATTGAAATATACCCCCTCTCTCTATATATAACGAATAGGGTAATTATATGATTCTTAAACTTTTGTTGATCCTCTTGAAGAAGGTATCATCTATTTTGACATTTTTTTTTGGGTTTTTGTAATAGATGGAACTTTATTTTTCATAGATGGAATTTTATTTCATAGTATAGGTTTTGATCCCGTGACCTCAAGTTTATGTACTAAAGTTTTAACCACTAGACCAAGTTGTATTTAGTATTATCATATCAAAGTACAATATTAATAAATGAAATTTTTTCTTACCCGGGGCATATCTCGGGCCTAATAACTAGTTATTTATTAATCTGCATCGCAAGATGCCACAATAATAAGTACGGGAGAGGTTAAAATGGTGGGTTGTTAATGACGAACTGTTTGGCTGACGAAGTGAGTTGGACAATGACTTGATTTGGACAAAAAAGTGATTGATTAGTTATCAAACAATCTCAAGAATGACGAAGTGATCGACAACTTAGACTTGAAAATGATGAAATGGCCAGTGGCTACTTGATAATAACCCCCCTTCGTCACACTAAAATGCAATCCGTAGATGTTGGTATGAGGTAGACCTGATCAAACACCGGGCCGGGCCGGGTTCGGGCCGGGCCGCGCCAAAAAAAAAGTGCCCATCTTGCGGGCCGGGCCGGGCCGGGCCCAAATCCGGGCCAAAAAATTGTGCCCAAAGCCGTATTTCGGGCCGGGCCGAGCGGGCTTTGCGGGCCAAACGGGCCGGGCCCAAATTTTAGGCTAAAAAGTGTTTTTGCTTGTCCAAAGCCCGCCCAAAAAAAAAAAAATTTTGCCGGGCCGGGCGCCGGCCGGGGCCAAAACGCCCAAGCCCGCCCAAACCGGGCGGCGGGCCGGCGGGGTTTCGTATAGTATGAGGTGTAGGATGAGCATCCTACACCAGCTCCAAAACGCAAGGCAAGAAGAATAAAACGCACCAATGAACATGCAAGAAGTAATTGATTTGACAGCAAATGTACATTCCCTTACTTCCAGTGTACATGTCGAAAATTCAAAAAGTAACTGATTTGACAGTTACTGTTTCACCATTTAATAACTGATTTGATGACTTCTTATTATTTACATTGTTGTACATTAAGTGAAATTGATTGTACATTACTGGGATGTTTGTTTGTACATTCTTGTTATTTACATTGTTGTAACTAGGATGTCAAATGAATACTTTTATTCTATTATGTTTCTTTGTACATTCTTGGCTTCGTGGTTGTTCATTAACAAAATCAAAATGTACAATGACAGCCCCCCTAGCTGAAAGTAACCCAATTCCTGAAACTGATGTCAAGTGAGTAATTTGCAATTTTTGTTTCTTTCTACACCGGTGTGTTGATGTTTGTTCACTGATGAAATTCAATATGAAATGCAACTATAGGTGGAGCTAGTAATCAAAAAAAGGTACAACAACCAACGCAATAAGGATAAATCACAATGTACACTGATGGTCATTACTTTGATCACTGAAAAAATACAAAATGTACACTCGTATATTATTGTACAACAAACCATATGCATTTGTACATCAAAAAAATTAATGGCCCACTTTCAAAAATGGGAGAGCTGGCCCACTTTCAAAATACTGCTAAAAGTCAGCCAAATTTTTGGCTCTCCTAAAACTAATAAAACGACGTCATTTAGGGGAAGGTGTAAGATGCTCATCCTACTCCCCTCCCCAGGATCTAATTTGCGACTAAAATGGGGATAAAGTTGTTTAGAGAAATAGAAAAGGTCTCATAGGTTTTTATTTTTTATTTTTTACAGGAGGTCTCATAGTTAACGTTAGGGGTGTAAGTGGATTGGACTGGATTGCACGTTGCCAAATCCAAATCCAGTCCATAGTTTTTTGGACTCGAGAAATTGAGTCCAAGTCCGATCCAAATATAATTTGAGTCTAGTCTAGTCCAGTCCGATAATTTTTTCTTGAGTCCGAATCTAGTCCAGTCTAGTCCGGTTATGATATTATTTTTTTTCCAGCGATTTAGATTCAATGATCCACAACGTCTTCTTATAATTGAATTTGAAAAATTAAGCGAATTATATTCATTCCATAAAATAAGTCATATACATCTTTTATATTATATATATAAATATTAAATATATATATACATTATATATATATATATATACATATACATATATATATATATACATATATATATATATATATATATATATATTTTTGGACTGGACTGGACTTATTGGACTCCAAAGGGGTGAGTCCAAATCCAGTCCGAAAATATTTGGACTCGAAAATTTGAGTTCGAGTCCAGTCCAAAAAAAATGCAGTCCAGTCCAGTCCGACAAGTTTAGATTGGACTGGATTGGACTCTGGACTTTTCGCAGTCCGCTTACAACCCTAGTTAACATAAGCTACTAAATAATTTCTTAAGTAGCATAATAAATAATAGGAAAATTTGTCAGAAACAACCTTTTAAATATAGGTTTTTGCGATAAACAACTTTTAAAAAAAAATCTTAAGAATAATTTTTTTTTGCGAGGAACAACCTTGACCCATTTTTTGGGCATTGACCAAGTATTTTGCGGCTTCGATTCACTAAAACCAAACATGGCAAAACACGTAATCCACATTTCTTATGTTTCAACCCCATTTCCCTTCATATACTGATGAATTCAATGTTGGAAAATATTTGGTCAATGTCGAAAAATGGAGAAAAATAGAGTTGAAACATAAGAGATGCCGTTCACGTGCCCTCCACATGTTTGGTTTTAACGAGTCAACATTGAAAAATATTTGGTCAATGCCGGAAAATGGGTCGAGGTTATTTCTCGCAAAATATTATCTTCTTACGGCCCGTTTGGTAAGAGGTTATAAATGGTGGGAATGGTAATGCATTATAGTGTAAATTTGAACTAGAAATCCAATGTCATTACCAATAGTAATGCTACCTCATCACAAGATATCCATTTTCTTCCTAAAATCTCATTACCATTCATTACCACTTGGGAAGGTGGTATTGGGTGGTAATAAAAATTTATAAAGGGAAACCCATGTTTTGTGATAAAGTTTCATTCCCATGGTCATAGACATGTGAAAATCTTTACAAATTTACACTAAATTTCATTACCATTACCACTATTTATAACCATTAACCAAACGGGCCGTTAAGGTTTTATTTTACCAGATTTTTTTTAAAAGGTTGTTTCTGATAAATTTTCCAGGATAATATTGTCATGTTTTCTAACTTATGTATTTGTGTAAACTCTCATCAAAAGTGTCCCCACTCATAAAGTGTGTAATACCATTATACAACACTTGAAATTTGAGGAATTGGTTTCTCCATGGCTTATTATCTAGCTCTTGCCTACATTTTGATTAGATTTAAAAATTCTGATCCCGTGGAGGTGTGCTTAGTGTGGTCATGGTTTTCGTGCAAGAATAAAGTTGTAAAAAAATTTACAAATTTGGTCATCGATTTTTGTTAGAAACTACATAATAAGAAAAATTGTCAAAAATTACCTAAGATGTTTGAGGCCGTGGACTACTATCTTATATCAGAACGTAGGGGGTTGGTAAGTTTTCTGGCGTTGATCCTCACATGCATATTACAATTTTCAGAGAAGAAGATTAGAGAGAAGAAAAAAGGGTAAATTACTAGAATAAGAACGACAAAACGAAGATACAAAGGAGTTAATGGGGAAAGAAAGGAAAAGGAACAAAGAAAAGGAGAAGAAGGGTTCCAATCTAATAGAAGGGGAAGTAGTGGCTGACTAAATATGTTACTTCCATATCAAATAATCAAATTTCAAGGTTGGCCTAGTGGTTGTGAGGCTTTCCTTCCACCCCTGTGACAGGGGTTCGATTCTCACCCCTTGCAAGAAGGATCCCCAATTTCCCCCCTTCTTGCAAGTGAATTCTCCTTACCAAAAAAAAAAAAAATATCACATAATCAAATTTAGCTACATTTACCAATATGTTACTTTTTAAAGTATTTCTCTTCTAATTAATTATCACTTCCACTGTTTCTTCATATCTTATGTCATGTGGGGTTTCGATTAAGACTATAGAATTCTACTCATTTTTCTTATTCTTAAATTACACTATTTAGGGTTTACAAAGGAAAAAACTTATACTTCATACTATATGTATGGCCAAACGTAATAGAATATTTATTATTGTATCACTAGTGGAAAAACAAGGAAGGGCTGCGGTCAAAACAGCCCTAATGGCTGCGTTTTTGGCCAGCAACCCTTTCCATAGCAGCCCTTCAATAAATAAGAAGGGCTGCGGTTTTTAACCGCAGCCCTTCACAACGAAGGGCTGCGGTTTAGGCCAAAAACGCAGCCCTTCTAAGGATGAAGGGCTGCGTTTTTAAGCTTAAACCGCGACCCTTCTTATTGATGTATGAAGGGCTGCGGTTTTAAGCCTAAATCGGTATTCCGCTTATTAATGTGAAGGGTGCGGTTTAGTTCTCTTAAAAATTATTACAAATACAAGTCTATAACCCCTTCACATTTTCAAGTTTTTTTATAATTTAAAAAATAAATTGCACACTCCACCCCTTTAGTGCGTCCCAAATGAGGATTAAGTGGATGGGGGCCGGGAAGTGGGGATTCACCCCACCCCACCCCAATTTCCCCCCGCCCACCAAGACCCCCCACCCCTCGCCAACCCTAGGCCGATGACACCCCACCCCCCGCCCACCCCAAAGACCCCCCATCCCCCCCGCCCCACCCCCCCCCCACCCCACCCCCCCCCCCGCCCACCCCCCGCACTCCCACCCCCACCCCCCCCCACCCCTGACCCCACACCCGCCCACCCCCCGCACTCCCCCGCCCCGCCCCCCCCCCCCCCCCCCCCCCAGCCCCCACCCCCGCACTCCCACCCCCCCCTCCACCCCCCCCCACACCCGCCCACCCCCCGCACTCCCCCCGCCCCCCCCCCCCCACCCCCCCCCCCCCTTCACTCTCCCGCACCCCCACCCCAGGCCACCCTCCGCCACCTCCTCCACCCATTGCTCTTGCCACCCCAAAGACCCAACCAGCCCCATAGCCCAACCCAAAGCAGCCCACCATGGCGGCCCCCCACCCCACCCCCCCAAAACCTCCCTTCGACAAAAAAAAAAAAGATCAAATTGCAATAATAATATATGACAAGTTTTTGAACGTAATATAATAATTAACTTTAAATATGTATATATTTAATAATGTGAAAAATGTACATAGAATTAATACAAACTAGTAGATGTATCATAAGCAATCATCGCAAATGTGGGACGCCAACTTATCCCGAACTTCATGTAATTCGTCTGTGGTGAAGGCCCTCAAGCGTGGTGTGTTATTCATATAAACCTTGCAAAACAACCAAGGAATAAACACATAATATAAGAATTCAATCATTTACGTACCGTAGTTAGTAATTCTAAAAATGACATATACCTTCCCGAAATTCAATCAAAAACAAATGCAAGCCTAAAACTCTACACACTAGTTAAATTATACCTTATATTATCATATTGAAAAATAAAATGGAGTTAAATGAAGCGATAAGTACGAATTAGACGCGAAAAGGCAAAAATAGGCCTAAAATGCCCTTTTCGTTCCCAAAATTCAACCTACAACAATTGCAAACCTAAAAATCTACACAATAGTTACATTATGCCTCATATTATCATGTTAAAAATGAATATGGGGTTAAATGACTCGATAAATACGATTTGGAAGCATAAAAGGCAAAAATAGGCCTAGAAATGACATTTTCGTTCCCAAATATATGCATGTGCTACTTTGGTTTCTAAACCAATTAATACTTATTACCAATCGATCTAATCTAAACTAACATATACTAATAAGTTACATACCTTTTGAAGATCATCGGCGTTAGTGCACTTTGGTTGACGATATCGAACATGTACCTCAAGCACGTAATAGCCACATGCAAGTCCATCTTCTTGTTGCGGACACTAAATGTTCACCAAAGGATGCATCCAATGACATTCATGTTAATTAGATGTGTAGTATGTGGCTAAAAGTGTTTCTATATAAGGACAAATAAATTAATCATGTTACCTCGATCGATATCCAAACGAGAGCTTTTGGTGCTCGAAGTCCTGTTGCACTAATATGCTTCATCACACTACATCAACAACATTATTATAAGATTAGATGTACTAACTGTTTATATATTTAAAGATGATGAATAATGTGTAATATTAATAAGTGCGCATATATTGAGTTTCGATTAGGCTACCTATTTAACAATGATTTGATTAGTAAGGTCCGTGGTGGTTGTCGACGCAAAGAATCAAAGTGGTAGACTTCGTTACATGACAAACATATCGCAAGCAGTGTCCAATGAGCCCTACAACAAGAAAATATAGTTATTATTAATCATAGAACAATTAATAGGTCAATTTAAGTATCGAATAATAAAAGTAAAGCGAGTTTAACAAGCATACTTTTCAATATAAGGAACAAGAATGATCTGATGATATCCAAAACGAGATGATGCTTTGAAACTCATGTCGAGATACTCTTTCACTTCGGCTTTGTTTTGTAAGCAATTGTCATCTCGTATTATATTTGGACATAACCAACCAAACATTGCACTAGATGTTGCAAGCAATTCATTGTACAATAACCTGAGAAATTATATTGATTATATTAAAAGTAAACCAACAATTACTTATTATGGATTTGAAAACTACTTAAGGCATATATATGTATGTGTATATTTAATTTATATACTTATGTATTACCTCATGAATGTTTGTATCATGGAAACATTCAACTCTACCCCACATAAGAATTCTTTAATATCAACCTTCGAAATGAATGTCGATGAGTCCTCAAGGTAGTGGAATTGTTGCTCCCCCAAAGCAACCTCAATTGCGCTTTCATCGGGTAAATCGCTAGCGCACTCATGTAACCAAAAGCATGGCATAGTAAGGCTCCGCACCACCTCTGGATCGATAATAAGTGGATTTTTTGCCTTAGAAACATTTCCCGTCACCACATTTCGTTCACCTTCATCACGTAAACTTGCTTTCTTATAAGGTGAACATGCCTTCTTTCCCTTCCTGGCATGTGAGTCGGCCTTCCCCCAAACCTAGTATTTAGTTAAAAGTAAAGATATTATTGACTATCATAGGAACTATAAAAGAAAACACGCATATATATATATATATGAATGTTAATCATTGTACCTCATCTGAAAACCGCACCAATGCACGCGGCCACAGAACATAACTGCCAAGGGCATCATTTAGTAACTGTAGACCAACTTCCGGCTTCGGCAGGAAGAGGTAATTCTTCGAAACCTAACACAATTTCATTGAGGGTGACCACATAGTGATTATGATCCACTAACTGGTTATGCAATCGTACTCGGTCACTAGGGGGTTGTGCATGGCCATGAGCTACGAGGATGAAACTATCATAACCATCTCCTCGAGCTAATAGTTCACATGGTGTCTCTTCCTGTAAATAAAACTCTATTTATAGTTAGTCTATGAAACAACATATATATAGTAAGAATTTCATGCATTTAAGAACGTAACAATAGTTGTTTAACAAAGCAAAGGGATTAAGTGATTACCTTCAACTCGGGTCCTACAGTGGATCGGGCCGGCTAGGTGTAGTATCACTACCCTTCTTGAATGTAGCAAAAGTCGGTAAACCCATTTGTTCCAAAATGGCGTTGAAGTTATGGGTCATCTCCTCCCTTAGCTCCTCCCGAATTGCAGCTTTCATAGCCTCCACATCTACCGACGCCGCATTCACACTACTTACACTTGATTTTGTCGCTGTAGTGTATTGATCACCATATACCTTTCTCAAACCGAGGCGGACACCTCCTACGCCCCTCACGCGTCCACTGTGGTCCGGTCCTAAAGTTTCGTGCAATGCATCAATGTGTCCTTTAGGAGTGAACTCACCAGTTGCCTCTTTTTCCTTCAAGCCAATCTACATAAGTATAAGAGAGAAATGCTTGTGAGCGCAAAAGTTATATTATATATACCTTATATAACCATATAATCTGTACTTACAATGGCGTTGGCTATCTGTTGTGTTCCGGGGTCGAGCAAGACTCTGTTTCCCTTTGCATCAACCCCATGCATCGAACACCACCAATCGAGGACTCTATCTGGTTGCCGAGGCTGTGCAACTGTCGTCATTGAGCCACTCCCCGTTGCCGTTGTCGACCCTATTGTGGGGTAATGGCTGAACATCCACTTCTCTCTCGCCTCATTGTACGAATGAGCACCCAAATGATGATAATACTTCCTAGCTTTTGCACTCGAGCTACTTTTCTCACGACTTGCCTAAAACACACAATTATAAACAAAGGTTATCTACGTACGGTGCTATACAATAATACTGGATCTAAGTTTATTAAGTCTTAATAAAATATTCTTACAATAGCTTGTGGGGTTGTTTTCTTGGCAACAAATGCTTCCCACTCTTCAGGTTTGATAGTTTTCCATATTTGAAATGGTAATTTGGATGGTGCAGATGATGTTTCCGGTGAAGCCTCAGGATCGGCTTGTGTTTCTCCGCCGTAGATGTTCTTCTTCTTTGTACCTACTACTTTCCTCCGCTTAGTGATCCACCCAGACACTAACTTAGCCTTGAAATCTCTGAATCTCTGGGCAACCGCGGATAGAAATACATTCTTCTTGGCTTCATCATCTTCGATATTGAATTGATTCTACAAAAACGCAGTTCACAAATTAGTTTTCGCAAATGTTGTAATTTATATGCTATAAGTAATATTACACATATATTTAACTAAATAATTAAGAAATTACACGTTATTGTACTTGAAGCTTACCATGGTATCTTCCCATAGACACTGCTTCAATCCCTCGGGCACCCCTTTCCATGAGTGCAAAATGGAGAGTTTATGCATGCAAATGCCAACTTGCATGCCATACTTTTGACGCCACTTTCCACAAGGTTGACCCATGCTATCGTACTCCAAAGTCATATTTGTGTGTTTCCCTAGTGACTTTGTAGGTCCCCTTCCTTTTCTCTTTTTAGTCGCCAATGACTTCCTAGGCATTTGTGCATTTATCTCTTCACGGCGAAATCGAGACAATTTACCCCGTTCCTTTCTCGCATCGAAAGACTCATCCTCGGTAGTGTGTTCAGCACCACTTGTGGTGTTATCCGTATGCACATCCGCCATCTCCCTGAAATTGTACAAATAATGCATTAATATAACAAAAAATTAAAATTAACATTGCCACAAAGGGGGTGGGGTGTGGGGAGGGGGTTCTGTGTACAAGGGGCAAGCGGTGCAGGGGAGGGGACTGTGCAGGTGGGGGGGGGGTCAGGCAGGGGGGAGGGGAGGTGCAAGGGGAGGGGAGGGGGCTGTGCGGTGGGGAGAGGAGGGGGGCAGGGGGGAGGGGTCATGCGGTGGGGAGGGTAGGGGCCGGGCAGGTGGGGGAGGGGGCGGCAGGAGGGGAGGGGGCGTACATGGGGGAGGGGCAAGCAGTGGGGGGGGGGCATGCGGGGGGGAGGGCAGCAGTGGGGGGAGGGGCGTGGCAGGGGGGGGGGGAGGAGGAGGCGGGGGGTGGGGGCAGGGGGCAGGGGGGGGAAGGGAGGGGGCAGCAGGAGGGGGAAGGGTCAGGTGGGGGGGGGCGGGGGGGCGTGGGGGGAGGGGAGGTGCAGCAGGGGGGAGGGGGGGGCCGTGGGTGGGGAGGGAGGGCAGCAGGGGGGGGGGATTGTGCGGTGGGGAGGGTAGGGGTCGGGCGGTGGGGGGGGAAGGGAGGGGGTTGTACAGGGGGGAGGGGCAGCGGTGGGGAGAGGGGGCACGGGGGGGAGGGCAAGCGGTGGGGGAGGGGGCAGTGCGGGGAGGGGAGGGGCGTAGGAGGGGAGGGCGGGGGCGTGGGGGGAGGGAGGGGGCAAGGGGGGAGGGGAGGGGCGGCAGGGAGGGGGGGGGGGGCAAGGGGGGGGGGGGGAGGGGGGGGGGTTGTGCAGGGGGGGGGAGGGGGCCGTGCGGAGGGGGAGGGGAGGGGCAGCAGGGGGAGGGCGTGGGGAGGGCAGGGGGGGGGGAAGTGGGCAGGGGGGAGGGGCGGGGGAGGAGGGAGGGGGGGGGGGGGAGGGGAGGGGGGGGGAGGGAGGGAGGCAGGGGCGGGTGGGGGTGGGGGAGGGGGCCAGGGGGGGGGAGGTGGGGGGGGGGGGGGTCAGTGGGGATGGTAGGGGGAGGGGCAGGCGGTGGGGATGGTAGGGAGGGGGGGAGGGGGGGGGAGGGGGGGCAGAGGGGGGGGGCGCACAGGGGGGGGGGGCAGCTGGGGGGGAGGGCAAGTGGGGGTGGGGGGGGGGTATGAGGGGGAGGGGCGGGGCGTGGGGGGAGGGGGGGCGGGGGGGGAGGGTGTGCGGTGGGGGGAGGGTGTGCAGCGGTGGGGGGGGGGAGGGGGCGGTGGGGTGGGGGGGGGGGGGGGCTGGGGGGGTGGGCGGTGGGGGGAGGGAGGGGAGGCAGGGGGGGAGGGGGGCAACGGGGGGAGGGGAGGGGGGGCAGGGGGGAGGGGAAGGGGCGTGCAGGTGGGGGGCGGGGAATTGGACCCAATAAGGCTAAAATAGGCCAAAAATGCCCTTTTCGTTCCCAAAATTCAACTTACAACAATTGCAAACCTAAAAATCTACACAATAGTTACATTATACCTCATATAATCATGTTCAAAAAGAATTTGGCGTTAAATGACTCGATAAGTACGAATTGGACCCGAAAAGGCAAAATTTGGCCTAAAATGACATTTTCGTTCCCGAAATGCAACCAAGAACAAATGCAAGCCTAAAAATCTACACAATAGGTACATTATATCTCATATAATCTTGTTCAAAAAGAATTTGGGGTTAAATGACTCGATAAGTACGATTTGGAAGCGAAAAGGCTAAAATAGGCCAAAAATGCCCTTTTCGTTCCCAAAATTCAACCTACAACAATTGCAAACCTATAAATCTACACAATAGTTACATTATACCTCATATAATCATGTTCAAAAAGAATTTGGCGTTAAATGACTCGATAAGTACGAATTGGACCCGAAAAGGCAAAATTTGGCCTAAAATGACCTTTTCGTTCCCGAAATGCAACCAAGAACAAATGCAAGCCTAAAAATCTACACAATAGGTACATTATATCTCATATAATCTTGTTCAAAAATAATTTGGGGTTAAATGACTCGATAAGTACGATTTGGAAGCGAAAAGGCTAAAATAGGCCAAAAATGCCCTTTTCGTTCCCAAAATTCATCCTACAACAATTGCAAACCTAAAAATATACACAATAGTTACATTATACCTCATATAATCATGTTCAAAAAGAATTTGGCGTTAAATGACTCGATAAGTACGAATTGGACCCGAAAAGGCAAAATTTGGCCTAAAATGACCTTTTCGTTCCCGAAATGCAACCAAGAACAAATGCAAGCCTAAAAATCTACACAATAGGTACATTATATCTCATATAATCATGTTCACAAAGAATTTGGGGTTAAATGACTCGATAAGTACGATTTGGAAGCGAAAAGGCTAAAATAGGCCTAAAATGACCCGAGAATCAGGTCACATGGCAATGGAATGACCATCAGCTGGTAGCGGCGGAGTTAGAAGGGTTATAAATGTGGAGAGCACCAGATGGGCTTTCGATTGCCATGTGACCTGACTCTCCACATTTACAACACCCCCACCACCACCGCCACTACTGCCCCCCGCTGCAATCCCTCATTGCCATGTAGGCGTAAAATGATTTTTAATTTTCGTTTCCGAAATTCAACCAAGAACAAATGCAAGCCTAAAACTCTACACAATAGTTACATTATACCTCATATAATCATGTTCACAAAGAATTTGGGGTTACATGACTCGATAAGTACGATTCGGAAGCGAAAAGGCTAAATTAGGCCTAAAATGACCCGAGAATCAGGTCACATGGCAATGGAATGCCCATCAGCTGGTAGCGGCGGAGCTAGTGAGAAGTGTTACAAATGTGGAGAGCATTCCATTGCCATGTAGGCATAAAATGACCTTTAATTTTCGTTTTCGAAGCCTAAAAATCTACATAGTTACATTATAAAACAAAAAAGAAAATGAAAGATAGTAGTGATACCAAACATGTGCTACAACTTACAACAATGCCTTCACAACAATGCCTCACCCACCCCTATCCACCCTCCCCCAGCCCTCCCCCACCCCCCGTCCAAAGATCCCCCCGCCCTCCCCCACCCCATGCCCAAAGATCCCCCGCCCTCCCCCACCCCATGCCTAGCCTCCCCACCCTCCCCCACCCCCTTCTTCAAAGATCCCCCGCCCTCCCCCACCCCATGCCCAGCCTCCCCGACCATCCCCCATCCCCAGCCCGAACACCCCCACCCCCTTTCCAAGCTCCCCGCCCTCCCCCACCCCATGCCCAGCCTCCCGGCCATCCCCCATCCCCAGGCCCAAAGACCCCCACCCCCTACAATCGGTTTTTACAACACAAAATAGAAGAGAAATTAAATAAAACAAAGAGGAGAGAGAGTGAGAGGGGAATTACCGACAATGCAAAAGTAGTGGTGGTGGTGGTGGCGTCAAGGCGCGCTGAGAGAGGAGAGAAGAAGAAGAAGGAGCTCGAGCAACGCCGAGAGAAGAGAAGAAGAAGTGTGCACCGGCGATGGGACGCGCGCTCCCGCGATGTGTCGGTGCTCCGGTGATGGCAAAGTGCGAGTTAGTGTGAGGGAGAGGAGTGAGTGTGCGAGTGAGTGTGAGGGAGAGGGAGAGGGGTGAGCTAAGTGTGCGAGGGAAATTTGCGAGTGAGTGCTCTACGTGTGTTGCGCGCAAAACTCAAAGGTTGAAATGGGATAGGAAGGGCTGCGCTTATCCTAGAAAACGCAGCCCTTCGTGTATGAAGGGTCGCGGTTTCTAGGATAACCGAGCCCCTTCACATAAAGGGCTGCGGTTAGCCTTAAAACCGCAGCCCTTCATACTCCATGAAGGGCTGCGTTTCAAGTCTAACCGCAGCCCTTCATACAAGAAGGGCTGCGTTTTTAATAAAACGCATCCCTTCCTTTTTTTTCCCCTAGTGTATGAATGTAGTATAATACCAAAAGAAAAGAGTGTGATTGTTTATTAACATACTTTGTACTCTTCACTTGATAATAAGAAGGTTGTCGCCTTCGATTTGTAGATGTTGATTATCTTCTTGATTGCAAGAAGGAGACCTTTTTGGAGTTATGTGACTTCTACTACGTAGACTTGGGTGCTTCCGAGGTTGTAGGCACAGGCTTGGAGACAAGTATCATTGTGATCTTGGATGATGACACTTGCAGTAGTGAAGGAATGACGGAGAAAGCCATCAAAGTTGAGTTTGTGAAAGTCATGTAAAGGTGAATCCCCCGACACAAGGGTGGGATGCTTCGGTTGTTGATGAGGATGAGGAGGACACAAGGGTGCGACGCAAATAAGCCGACGCAAATCGTTAATTCTGTACTAGCTAGTCCACTCAGTGAAGTTGAATTGGGCTTTGTGAAGAATTCTATAGGTTTAATTTAGTGCTATTGAAAATGATATTATTTCGTTCCTTCCAGATTGAGGTTTTGATTTGATGGAATGAAGGATGGAAAGAAGCGGCTGAGAGGGGGTGTGGTAGAGAAGCCTTTTTTTTTTTTAACTTCGATGAGGTCCAAAAGTTGTTCGCAAAAGTTACATGAATTGAACATGTGGTCGATTGACTCTGCTTCCTAATGACAAAACCCACAATGTTAAAGGGAAGAATTTTCCTTTTGAAGAGGATATCCTTGAATCTTAGACTATGATGACAAATTTGCCAAAGAAAGATTTGCAATTTTGGTGGAGTATCAAGAGACCAAATCCAGCGGAACAATTATTTTTCTTTGTTAGGATCAATGTTATGGGCGAGGCAAGTGGCTGATTTAATAAATAATGAAATTGCCAAAGGGGGTGGTGGCCCAAATGAGTGTATCAGGCAAATTGGTACTCGAAGTTGGAATTCCTCTGATAATTTTAGCTATGTGGAGGAAGAAGTCACAGGAGTATGGGAATATCCCACGACTTGTCGGGAAGAATTAGAGGTGATCATGGGTCGGGCCGGGCCAAGCCTTTAAAAAATTGCCCATTGGTCGGGCCGGGTCAAAATTCGGGCCGAAATTTTGTGCCCAAAGCCCGCTATTTCTGGCCAAAAAAGGAGGGCTTTTCGGGACAAAATCGGGCCGGACCAAAAAATAGACTAAAAAGTCAATTTTGGCTTGCCCAAAGCCCGTCCCATAACAAAAAAAAAAATCGGGCCGGGCCCGCGGGCTAGGCTTTTTTGATCAGCTCTAGGAAGAATGAAGTTATGTAGACGGAGGTCTAGATTAACTTGATTGACACGATTCGTAAGTTCAAGCAAGCTTTTGTGAGAAACCCAATTGTCGGTCCAAGAATGGATGTGTTGACCATTCCTTATTTTCCATCTGATGCCTTTCCTTATTAGCTCTCTTTGAGATAAGATTTTTCTCCAAATAGGGGAATCATTTGGCTTAGACTTATAATAAAAAAAATCATTACTATGAAGGTATTTTTCTTTCATTAATTTTACCCATAAGTTATTGTTGTCGGTAAAGTTTTTCCAACCTAGTTTTACAATGAAGGCTCTATTGAGGGGGAAGTGTTTTGTGGAGCCCGAGTCCACCTCTACTTTTCGGCCGACAAACTTTATTCCAAGCTATCAGTGGGGATGCATACATTTTTATCCTTTTGTTGGCGCCAAAACAAGTGACGATGAAGATTATCTAGAAATTTGGCAATGTCTTGAGGTAACATGGAGGAGGAACAGACGTAAGAAGGTAGTGCTTCAAGATTACTTTGGATTAGGGTGAGACACCCTGCTTTAGACAGGAACCCATCTTCCCAATTTTGGATCCTTTATTCAGTTTTTTGAATAATGTTCTTGAAATCAGATTTTGTCGGATGATAAGAACTGAAGTATATTCCAAGATAACGGCCTAAGGAAAAATTTGGCATCATATGAAAGTAAGGAGCTAGCGAGGATTTCCTGGCACTATTTATGTGCTTTGAGAAAATAATGGTTGATTTATGAAAATTCACTAATTGGCCAGAATAAAGAAAGAATTTGTCGATAAGTCGTTTCAAATTATTGTTCGCAGAAGCAGTATCCCTACAGAAGATAAGGCTATCAACCGCAAAGAGGCATGAGATATTAGTGGTTTGAGACTTAATTTTGATTCCTATGCATTGTGTGTTTGGCTTTCGAAGGTTAGTTTCCTTGTAAAAACTTTAATACATATGATGAATAAATACGAGGATAGGGGGTCACCTTGTCGTTACCAGCGAGAAGGTTTGAACATAATGGTTTTACCATTAATTTTGAGGGAATATGATACATTTGTTACACTTTTTTTTTCAAGAGATTTGTTGTGCCGGAAAACCGAAAGCAGTGGACCTTGCCGTAGAAAATCACATTTGACGCAATGGTAAGCTTTTTCCATGTGGAGCTTGAGTTCACACCAACCTATTTTACTATTGCATTCTTGTAATGTGTTGAGGATTTCTTGGACAAGAAGGATGTTGTCGTGAATTGAGTGATTTTGGGTGAAAGCATTTTGCAAAGGACTAATTTCTCGTTGGAGAATTGGACTGAGTCTTTCAACTGGAATCTTTGAGATGGCTTTGTAGATGGCATTGATAATACTGATAGGCAGAAAGTGCTTAGGATTTTCCTGCAAGTTGTTTTCCGGGATGAGCTTTATAATCATGTGGTTTAAAGAGGGAGGGATAAAATAGGTTTTGGGCGACGGATTTGAAACTCAAGGGCAACAAAACTGAATTTCGTGGCCCATAGTTGAAAACAAGGGCGACGAGTTGAATTTGTTGCCCTAGTGAACATTATTGGGCAACTAAAATTTTTGTTGTTGCCCAAATTCATATTTGGGCGACGATTTAAGTTTAGGTTTCCCATTACCTTAACTAGGCGACAAAACTACGTATTACGTTGTCCTTGTTTAGTGATGGGCCAGTTCAAATTTACGATTCGTTGCCCATGCCCAAAAGAAAATAGTGGGGAAAAAACCCGCTCCAAAAATTTTCCACGAAATGATTTCGGTTTTCCTCCTCTCACGCCCTCAAGATTTCAACTACTCATAACTCTCAACTCACACTCTCTTCGGTTCAGCGGTTCAGCCCTCATCTTTCTGTTTTTCCCGGTGAATTGGTGACTTCCAACGAGTTCTTCGACGTTTCTCAGGTGACGAGTTTAATTATGATGGCCAATTGAGTTTCTCATGAATCAAACTGCGATGATTGACATATCTCATGTGACGTTTCTCAGGTTTCTCGACATTCTCAACCACCTCACGTTTCTCAGCATCTCGACGTTTCTCAGGTGATGTTTCTTTGGTGAATACTTTAATTATGATCGAAATTTTGGTTGATGGTCAATTGTTACCCTCTTCTGCTCTGCCCTAACTTTTTAAAATTACGCAGGTGGTGATGTGGGTGGCTGCCGGAGATCAGCGGTGAGGCTAGCGGCGATTTCGGCGGCAAGGTTGGTATCTTTTGTTATTTGCCCTAAGTCACGAATCAACCCCCTTGTTGTCAAGCAAAACATTTGTTTACCCTTGAATTATTGGTATGAAATTGTCATGTTTTCTTGAATTGCTTAGATTCTTTTTTTTTTACGAGTAAATTAGATGGTTTTGATTGGTATTTTTCAAGTTTAATGCGTTCCTTTATCCTTCACTCATATCCCATCTTCAATCCCCGGCATCTCTGTTATGGCTTTGTTGTTTTGGCTTTCTCTATTTTATTTTTTATGCACTTCGTTCTTGTGTTTATTTTTTTGGTTGTGTGCGTAATGCGTTTGATTTCATTACTTGGACTACATATCTCATTACAGTTTCTACGTTATGTAGTTTTGTGTTTTATTTTATTACTTTATTACTTGTCTTCTCTCCCAACTTAATAAGTTAGGAGTCGGGATAGATAACAATGTGAGATGCAAATAGTTGGACATAATAGTTGAAGCTTTTCTTTTGTGTAATTTGCGTTTTGGAGGCTTTTTTTTTTTTTTGATGCCGGTGCCTTGTAGTCATATAGTACAGTTTTTGGCTGGTTTATGCTACAATCTGTTTTTTGTCTTTTTTTCTTTTTGCCTTGCTCGATTGTGGAAGGAGTGTGTTGTTTTGTTAGGTTTATTCTGTTTGTAGGTGGAAAACTATTTTGTTTATATTTGTGCTTCTAGTTTCTGATCAGCAAGCCCTTTAGTAGAGATATCACACTAGTTAGCTGAGTGGGTGAATCTGCCCATATTATGTATGATTATGAATAAGGAAAATGATAGATCCATGCATTATTAGTTTGTATTATATCACAAATTTATGGTCAATTCAACCGTTTAATAGAGCTGGTTGCTTGGTCTTTCTCTCTCTTCGTTGTTGGCCACCTCTGCTACTACCACACAATCAGTGCTACTTACGGTGGCTCTCCTTCTCTCTCCTTGCTTTTTTTCAACGTTCCAAATCAGACACCACTCTCACCACTATCTTCTCTTTCTCTTTCTTTCTCCTCTCCTTCTTTTTCTCTTTCTTTCTCTATCCATGGAAATGAAACAAGATCTACCACCACCAACCTCAATCCCTAATCCCGACATTAATGGCAATCCTACCAAACCATCTTCTAATGGCAATCCTACCATCACCTCTGCAAATTCCACGCTCTTCACTCCTTCTCCGAGGCCGAACCCGTTCTGCAGCCAGCACCATCGTCGAGCACATTCCGAGGTCAGTTTTCGCTTCTCCGACACATGGATCTCTCCTCGGATCCATTCACTGGATCCTCCACTGAAGAGATCGGATCCGAGGACGACCTCTTTACTACCTACATTGACGTCGATAAACTCGGCGCTTCTGGAGGGAGGCGAAGGGGGGGCTGGTGTTAAGAGGGTATGCGAAGGGGGGGTAGGAGAGGGGGGAGGGTTGCAGGGGTGAGGAGGTGAGTGCGGGGATGGTGGGGTGACAGGGGCTGGCATGGGTGGGGGTGGAGTGAGGGCTGGCAAGGGTGGGGATGGTGGGGGTGTAGGGGATGGTGTGTTTAAAGATGACATTTAACGGAAAAGTTAACCAATTACCTCATTAATGTCATGTCTGGTAACCATCTACTAACTAAGAGGTCACGTTTCGAATAAACTTTTGAAATTGGCTACCAAATATAATTTTCAATAGCAAAGCGTTACCAATCAGAATATCCCTTACTAGTTTTATAGTTAACATGGAGATGGACACATCGTTGTTTTAATTTAAAATTCTTAACTATTAGTTTTTGGACCCGTGCATAATGCACGGGAATCCTTTAGTTTATTAAGTAGTTCTTTTCTGTTCCAAATATATTAAATGCATAATTATTAGAATACATGCATATAAAGTGGAAAGAATATAAAATGTAAAATTTAATTATTAGCTGCTGATTTAAAATTTTATGATATTGTATTCAAAACAATTATAAACTGGCTTATAACTCATGTATTGCACCATTATGATTTGTAATACCCATGCTATGAAGTAATTATATTGTATAATATAAACCATCTAGAATATATTATGCTAATGTTGTTTATCATTTTCTTTAATTTACCAACGATGTAATACCGGAAAAAAAATTAGTGCTCACAAATGTAATATAACCGTGTATATCCTTATTGTATTGTACAATATATATTATGTTAATAAAATTTTACTAAAGATGTAATATAATTTAGGGAAATGTTTTCAGTATATAGTTTAATGAAATAAAAACACATACCTTGCTTAGGGTAAGTTAATTAGCTTTGAATAACTATTTCAATTGAGAATAATTTGAAATTGGCTTACAACCCATGAGTTGAATTATGACATATGACTTATTTGTAATAATTAGTATTGATCACATTGATTAGGGTGAAATTAGCTTACAACCCATGAGTTGCACAATTATGACTAATGGCTTATGGTTTACAACCCGTGATTGCATTTTTAAATTTGAAATTAACTCATGATCACATTGATTATGGTGATTGAAATATTTTCGTCATTTAAAGTTGTTGGACCCGTTCAAAATGCACGGGATTTTTTTGTTTTATAATTTTAAGATTTTAAGACGTTTCTTTTGAAAACGTGGTGTGATATTAACTCGCAATTCAAAGTTTTTATAGTCATATAATGTATTAGAAACGTTCAAAACTGATTTATGACTCGTGCGTTCAGTGACTAATGTAGTTAATAATATGGTAGAACACGTTACCAACCATAATGTTAGAATACAAATAGATTGACTGAAAAATTTGTCGCTCTGCCTATAGCTTCACTCAGAAGCTCTGATAAAGTCACAATTCGCACCACTACTACACTCAATCATACAACTACTTCTGCTCCCGCTTTATGCAGTCCCTCTAACCCCTAATCTCTTGTTGTTTTATACCACCACTGCACTGCACCTGGCAACCCACTTGTCACCACCCACCGGACCATCAGGCCACGGGGAACTTTGGCAAGCGTTATCTATACAAAGAAATTTGGCAGATTTGACAATTTAAGGGAATAATTGCACATAAATGAGAATCATTAATGACCTATCACAAAAGTCTCATCATACTATTTTCGTTATATATACTTGTTTTATAGTATGTTATGTTGAAAATTAATGTAAACTAATTTTTAATACTCTCTTTGTTCCAGAGTAATCCAAACACTTTTCATTCTCTTTTGTCTCATAATACTATTTAGTCTTCCATGGTTGGAATGATCCTTCTACTTAAAGCAACTTATTGCTTTTCATTTTTGTGGTTATCCTGCATTATGTGATTTTTTATTTCGTATTCAATATGTTCTTCAATTAATAATTTCAATTCTTATTTTTTATTTATCCTTACTTATATTTATTAGAAAGCATCAAATATATTGTTTATTTCATATACCTTGATATTTTATAACTATTGTATGCTAATGTTCAACATTGTCACTTTCCGTAAAAAAAAGTTTCACAGGAAAATCTAATGAATAAACACAACCCTATTTGTGACTACAAACGTTCTAAATGTTAAGTTTTTATTCTTTGTTTTTTTGTAGATGTTGCCACTTTTTAGTCCCACTATAAATATTATGGTCTAAGTATAATATTTAAAGAAATTTAGCACGTCAAGTCTGTTCTGCTATTGTTTAAACTTATATAGTATGATTAATAAAATTTCTTAAATTTTTTTATAAAAAAATCAATCGATTTCTATAGATTTGAAAATTTTGTGTAATGGAAATAAACCTGGTTATATATTAGTTTCTAGGTGATTATGCCCATAGATGATGAAATTGATCTTGATTATGCTATAATCCTAACATCTATTCATTGATATTTAAAGAGTTAGTAGCTAATTTTCTTTCTTCTTTAATCTAGCATAATTTCAAAAAGGACATATTCTAAACACATGCTAACTTTATTTAACTTAGTAGTTGTTGTTTTTTCTTCTCATTGAGATCTAAAGAGTTTCCTAGCTTCTAGACCAGTGCAAATAGCATGGGAAATCTTTTGTTTAGTCAATATATTTATATTTCAATTCAATTCAATGCATATTTAGAGTTAACGGTTACGTTAAAAGTTGATAAAAAGTAAGATAAAATTTTTATATTACGATATTTTTCCTAAAATCATGGTGTAGATAAGGATGGTCAATTTAAGTGGATATTCAATTATCTATTTCACCTAAATTTCGAAAATGGATGAAAGCCCATAGTAAATAGATGAAAGGTCGGTGGTGGTCTGGTGGATGGAGATGGTGACACATTGGATTAGATTTGGGTGGTGCTATGTCCCATACGTCACCCATTTATCCATCCGTTTTATATATTTTATGTCTTAGCTTTTAGTATATCTATATATTCAAAACCTATCTATAAATGTAAAAAACATCCTTCAATTTGTCGTAATAAACAATAATCTATTAGTTTAAAATCTTCATGCTTTGAAACATATATGAGTGCAGATCAATTTCTTTTTTACTTACTATTAAATGTTCTTGGTTTGTTATGCAAAAGGGTTCTTATAAAAATAATAATAGATTTTGACGATGAATAATATTTCTTCATGTTCACTACTTGAAAATAGATTGAGAGTTAAAAGCAAATACTATTTTAATGGTTTTAAAATTGAGCAATGTATTGTCACTAACATAATGTATAGTTGTGAGCAAAACTGGATGAAATTGAGTGGGTGTTGTTTTATGCTTAGGTCGATTCGATAAATAAAAGTTGCTCTATCTTTCTATTTTATATTGTACAATTCCTGCAAGATTGAAGGAATGTTTTATGTTCATTAGAGTATAATAAACATACTAAATCAATAGGGAAATTTTCATCTATTAGATTGCTAATGTCGTTCTTTATAATATACGACTTTATAATTTTTTATGCTCTTGATAATATACTTCACCTTTCACGCAATAATGTATAATATTCAAACGAATGTTTATAGGCACCAAAAGAGAGAGAAAAATCGACCTGTAAATAAAATTTATGATTAGCAATCCTATGGTTCATATTCTTAATAGTTAGGAGGTCTATTAGGTTGATGAAAAACATGGTGATTGTTTAAAGTAATGGCAGTAAATTATCATTCAATAACTGATATCACTTTGCCTATACATATCAATATATGCAAAACTAAAATTTAAACTTTCTAATAGTAAGCACAAAATATGGATTATCAAAACTAGGTAAACATAATATGTTTCACGTTTTGTTATATTATTAGTTTTATTTTGTTTTATGTAATGACCTTATTTTTTCACCAATTCAATAAACGGTTATCATGGCGACAATATTTGATCACATTAAATATTGCAAAATATAGCCACTTTTTCAACCCTAGTTTTTAGAAAATGTATATAATCGAAAAATCCATTATTCTAGGACTTAAAAAATTATCATTTCAATATTAGAAGAACACTATGAATTGTTTAATGCTTTCTCTCTTCCTATTTATCTTCCTAATTTTACCTTTTTTTCTATCTCAAAAAAATCTAAATAGGAAGGACAAATAGTATAAATAGGGAGTATTAACTTAGATATTTTTGTAATGTTCAATTCTAATCAAATGATTACTATTAATACCTTGTAAAAGTTGGGTGAGATTTCATTAGTTAGGTAAAATGTTTGTTATTGGCTAAATATTTCCCCTGCTAAAATATGAGTGCTAAAATACTACTCTTTTCATTAAGTGTCCTCTTTTTTAAAATAAAAATGTCAAGATTTCTTTGTTTCTTGTAGCCTTTGTAGGTGTCACATTAAGAAGTTGCCAAACCTATGATTTGGTGGCAAAATTAAAGCTCAAACCTCTATGTAGTTATCTGATAGAAGTTGAAGAATAATAATACCAAGTTTTCTCTCCTAAAAAACCAATAAATACTCCTTCCCATCTCTACAATTACAAACCCAGAAGCACATGGTTCTCTTAACCTCTGCATTACCCTTCCCACAGGCCACAATAGTGTAGAGTAGACTTCGAATTATTAGCAAAGAGGCCAATATTTTCAGAAAAAAGCTGAACTCCTTGAAGCAATAACAAATATACAGATTTAAGCCCCCTATCCCTTACCAAAGATGAGCAAGTCATCTGCAAAACATGGTTTGTCCTCACTTACTGCTTTGTGTATATGCAGAGGACCGCTTGAAAGTCCAAAAACCATTAACTCATCAAGTTAGTACAAAATAAATTATCAAGCGAATGAAAGTTAGTTTTGACTTTTGAGTCCTCATTTGGATAAGGGAAATCAGTTACAATCTTGTTGTGATCTTGTACACTCTATACAATATTCAGGGCAAACTTGGCGAAGTCAAAAGGCTTTATCTTAGCTGATAGAAAGCATTTATCATATTATGTTTTTAGCAAGTTTATAGAAAGTATTTGCCAGAGCAATGCAAAATGTTTACAAAATCATCAAGAAAAATGATTGAAATTTTCTGTACAACATAACTGAATAAACCCCTCCTCATTTTATTGACAATTAAAGAATGAAACTCCTTCGAAACTTTCATCTTCTCAACCCTCTGCGCACTTAATATTTCTTCAACAGACTCCTCATATAAATATAGCACCAGAATGAAGTTTTTTCTTTTGATTAATCATATATATTGAATACTTCCCGATCACCCTTTTGTAACATCATCCGATTTGCGCCATCTGATGCTGCTACTGCTGGCGTTTCTCGACTCTCTGGTTGTTGGACTAAGTATTGTTGCTGCTGTTTGCCGTTCTTCTATTGGTTGAATTAAGCGTTATTATTTTATTTTTAATATTGGTTGAATTATAATGACCGGTTAAAATAAGATTTAATTTGTTTCCTTAATTGATAGATCATAGATGCTCGATTGATTCCTTAGTTATTGTAATTGATTTTATTACCTTATCTGTTGCACAATGCACTCGGTGAAGGATGAAGGGTGATTAGAAGTGCTCAATATTAGAAGAACATTTGTGCCACATGGCATAAGCAAAGAGAAGGCTGGAAAATTGAGGGTGAAGGAGAGTAGAGAAGGGTAATGGCTTGCCACATAGGATGGAAGTTTTCTTGCTTTAATATTATACTAGCTTTTTCTGCACGCAATGCGTGCGGTGACATTTTAGGCATAACTATTACTCGGTATAAAAAGAAATGAAAAATAAAATTATGAAAGTACGTATCTACGTTCACCTTCATTTAGTAAGTAAGAAGTATTTAAATACTTACAAATAGTATCTAAAAACATTTTTAAAGTAACTATAAGTGATAAAATTGCATATCCAAGTAATGAAAAAGCTGATTTTTTTTGGAGTTTGTATTTGTAATTAATTTTGTATATGAGTTGTCTTTGTAAAGAGAATGCCATTTTTTTTACTGTTTGTGGTATTAATTTTTGGTAAGTTCTTGATTCCGAATTTTTTTAGTTGATTGGATCTAAATTTAATTTGATCGAATCTTTTTTATTGGCAAGTTTATGTGATTGACAATTATATGAGTTGATTGGGTTTAATAGAGATTTTGTTGAATTTTTTTTGGTAAGTTTATGTGTGTAATGGTTTTAACTTTTATGTTGTGGAGGGGTGAATATGTAAATTCAAAGGGGGACACCATTGCTCCCCCCTTGGCTTATATAATAGAGATATGATTCTTAACTATTATGTTGTTGCTATTCCAACATACCCATATCTCGCCACAATGTTTAATTTGATCAATGATAAACGAATTTTCAAAATGTAATGCTTTTAAAAGTCTGCGGCTATTTCTAGTGCCAGTTAATGTTTCTAAAATGAAAATTATATTCAGTTGGAACTTATTCTTGAGGTAGATAAGTTCAGCCGAGTCCAAAAAAAAAGGAAAAGAGAATATTCAAGAGGCCCACATTCTCATTCTGTTCTGCGCTATTTTCAAATCTCCGTTCCAGAAAAGGTTGGGTAGAGCCGGATCTAAGCGTGGGCTTACTACTTAGATGCTTTCAGCAGTTATCTGCTCCGCACTTGGCTACCCAGCGTTTACCGTGGGCACGATAACTGGTACACCAGCTACACCTAACATGTGAAATGGGTCCCGTTGTCGGACTTGATTAATGGCTTTTTGTTGTTCAAAAAGAATTGTTTCGTTTTTGTAATTTTCTAATTGTTCTAAGCCGTCCTTTCTCTTTTTTTGTTCACAACTAGGAAATTTTGGATCCCGGCTTCATGCAGGCGAGTTGCAGCCTGCAATCCGAACTGAGGACGGGTTTTTGGGGCCAATAATGTAGGATCATTAACATGGTTAAAACTTAAATTGGAGGTAAGTCTTTGCCTGCTAGGCAAGAGGATAGCAAGTTCCAAATTCTGAGTGTACTTTTTTTCGCACCATTAATGTTCCAACATAAGACTTCCATAGAGAGACTTTTTGAGGGTGAGGAAAATCCCTTAATTCATGTCGATCATAAAAGTGAATGCAGTTTTCTAAGGTACTTGGCATAAAATAGGGTTTGAGGAATGACTTAGTGGAATTAGGACTATAACATAAGGAATCATATGCTTGTTCTGAATGATAATAAGGTAGGTCTTTCAAGACCTGCTGCAAAGTACTCCTAGTGTTGAAGGCATAGAAAAGTACCTCCAACCATGCAACAAACCATTAGGAGGTGCAAAAACACCCCTTTTCTTAAGCGAGTGATGACAAACTCGATTTAGTTTGGTTCAAAGAACTATATCCATAAGTAATTCCATTCTCAAATAAAAGAAGATAAACAAGGTGCCATACACCAAATTAATAATAAAGTTTGTAATTCCTAGCTGGTGCTTATTATGGATTTCAAAATAACCTTTTGTGGTAATTGGATTTTTCCTGTAATAGAGAAACAAACCATTGGGGGTGTTGAAACACCCCTGTTCAGTAGCGAGTGATATAGCACTCTAGTATATTGGGTTTCACCCGATCCATAAAAAGAGTCTTTAGAACGTAAACTAAAAACAGTACAATCTTGAATTAAAAAAAATAGAGCTAGATTCTATTGGAAATTCCAAAATCACCCCTCGTCTTGCGAACTTCTCCCTGTAGGAGAGTAGCAAATAGTTAGGGGGTGTAAAGACACCCCTGTCTATTAGCGAGTGACAAGGTACTTGATTCCATAGGGCTATGAAAATTCGTTCCATAAATGAAAAGTAAAGGTTTCTTAAGATTTGAAATAGTAAAAAAGTTACCCTTTTTCCATAGCAGATGTAGATCGAGCCTCCACTTCAAGAAGAGAGAAGTAAACAATACAAGCGCAAAATTGGGATATACAATGAACCACAAGATACAACATTTGACATGAACCAAGTTTGAGGTGATTTGCACAAGGAATTAATAGACAAAGATAAATTAGAATAGTAAGTGGAAATTCTATTCTAATTAGAATTCAAAATGTGATAAGAAGATGTTAAATTTAAGTTTCAAAATGACCTGAGAGTAACATAAAGGATGAAACTTTGTTTGAAATATTTTCACCAAATTTGGGTCCTTTTTTCTTGCTTTTGGATTGAATAATATTTGTTGTAGTTTTGAATTTTGTGCTAAATGTGTGAGTAATCTAGTTTTTTGATTGTGTTTCTCTTGTGTGTATTAGATAATGGAAAACGTTAATTTGCAGTTTGAATAATATTTGTTGTAGTTTTGAATTTTGTGCTAAATGTGTGAGTAATCTAGTTACTTGATTGTGTTTCTCTTGTGTGTATTAGATAATGGAAAATGTTAATTTGCGGTTTTTGCATGGAGGACTATTCAGAAAACATGACAAAGGTTGGTTGGCGTACGTAGGGGGTGTAGAAAAACTTTTGCAGTTGAGTCATGCTGGTAGCTAGTTTGTTGAGGAATTGGATAAAAATGTGGTAATTATAGGGTTTACAATGATAGATAGGTATTAGTAGATAGGTATTAGTAGGGTTGAGCGAGAGTAGTCGAAAACCCGAATATCAGAACCGGTACCTGATCCGCTATTGGGTCAAGTATCCGATTCGATGAGCATTTTTCTTATTTTTTCCAACTCAAATATTTTTTCTACAAAGCCTAAATTCTTAAATTGTTTACTAGTCCCTTTATAATTTAAGTAAATAGGAATGTGATTAGTAATGTAGTCAAAATCATATGGTAATATTGGTAATTAATGTTGAATGATATTAAAATAAATAACTAAATTTCAATTTCCAACTTTTCAAATATGGATATCATTTAGGGTATCCGATATCTAATTAGAAAATTTGGGTACTCGAAGTTCGGGTACTAGAACTTATTAGCTCTATTCATTGGTATCATTTTTAGTATCACTGGTTATCGGGTACTCGATCTAATAAAGATATTAGTTTGGATACCCGGCCCATGCTCACCCCTCTTTAAAAGTATTGTCAGAGTAATGAACAAACTTTTTGTGTGTTGTAGTTGATAATGATTCTTTTTAATACTATTATTTTTATCCTATTTAACACTAATTTTAATCAATTATTCATGCTCTTTTATATGTAAACTTATGTGCAACAACTACCTCAAATCCTAAAACATGGTTTTGCAGAGCATCATCCACCGATACCAACTACTAACAACAACAACCAGCAGTTTATAAAACATCCAACCAATAAGCGAAAATCTAATTTTGCTAAATGTGTTCTAATACAATATTATTGCAAACCGCAGTTGATACTGAGTAATTAATCAGTATAAGATTGCACTTTTTCAAGTCGACTAAAATGATTTTTTCCCCAAAACTTTATTGATAACTTTAGTGCATTGTACAATATTTATCTAGAAAAATTTTGTATAAGTAAAATCTTATAAATTTAGGCTTTGAACAAAACAAAAAATTGCACTTAGATGTAAAATTTTAAAGACAAATAATGTTGATATAATCTTTTACAAAAAAAAAAAAAAAATCAATCTACAACAAACTACTACTGTCTAAACTAATGGTAGGAATGCCTTATCCAATCTCGTAAACAGCCAAGATTCATAAATTTTGGTGGCCTAAAAACAAACCTACAATTGGGCCCTAATTTCATCTTCAAATTCGAACCGAAAAAATAGACTAGTGTTCTGTCTAAGGTTTTTGACGTTTCAATTTTTTCGGTCTCGAACGGTAGTACAATTCATTTTTTATAAAATAACTTTACTATATATTTCATTTTACTATATATTTTATATAATTTTTTATAGATAATATATGCAGAAATTATTATTATATTATATATTAGCTATATTTTTCAAACATTAAAAAAATATGATTATAAACTTTAGAAATGATAATTATTTTTTAAGTGGAAAAAAAGAGGTCCAAACTAGGACCAAATTAATTTTTTAATATTCGTTTCGAAATTTTTTAACTTTTTCGGTTCTCGGTCAGTCGTGGACCAATGAACACCCCAAGCCCTAATAAACAGTAACCTATGGGTCTGGGATGTGTGTCCCTTTTCTCTGCCCCAAATACGGGTCTATCTTTAAGATAAATTGTACAATATTCAATTTTCTTGTAAGACCAAATAAAAAGAAATACAGCTTCCATATACTTCAATAAGAGTTTCGTTGTCTATACCTAGACCTACAATAGCTACTTATGTCTTTAGGGTTTTGAACTGGTATTTCTTCTTATTGGCCCTCTCATAGATAAATCTCTTGTAATCTAGGCAACATATCTTATCGAACTATAGAAGACTCGAGGAAGGCCCCTTTAAAGTAGATGCACCATCATCTTCGCACAATATCCGATGTGGCTAGAGGTCTCAGACATGTGTAATCAACCAACTTAAAAACCTACAAAAATTTATACGAGTTAAAAAAAGTAATTTATTACACAAACTAGTTTAGAACCCGTGCAAATGTTGGACTTAACTAAGTCTATTTGTTATTAGTTTTTTAAAAATTGGCATAGAGTGCAGTTACCTTTTATTTTAATGATAAGCATTAAGATTAAAATTAGAAAATAAATTATAAATATAACAATCATACAATATATATTTAGATCTCCAGGAGACTAAACTAATTTCAATTTATTTTGTCTCCAAAAATCGCTTGTTGCACCCATTTCATTCTCGTACACATTTCAACGACAGCCAATGCAATTATTTTGCACAATAATCTAAAAGAAAATAAAGACATTTGTTAGTTATATATTCAGAATAATAATAATAATAATAATAATAATAATAATAATAATAATAATAATAATAACAATAAAAATAATAATAATAATAATAATAATAATAATAATAATAATAATAGTACTAATAATAGTACTAATAATATAACAATGATAATAATAATAACAATAATAATAATAATACTAATAATAATAATAACAATAATAAAAATACTAATAATAATAATAATAATAATAATAATAATAATAATAATAATAATAATAATAATAATAAATATAAATAAAGCTTGATATCGAAAAAATTCTAACCAGCAGAGTTTATCATTTGGTTGTGGAGAGAGAATGAAATGTTGGTTGCGTACTAACGTTTTTCCCTCCACCTAAAAATTAAATTATATCATCTCCTTCCAAGTCTGTGGAAGAATCCACAACCAACCTAAAAAAATTTCATAAGAAATCAAACACGTGTTGGGAGAGAAAAATGGGCACATGCTCTAGGCCTATAAATTATTGTTAATTAGGGATGAGGGTGTCCATTGGCCAAGGATCGGACCGAAGATCGAAAAAATCAAAATTTTAGTTCAAATATTGAAATTGTAAAAAAACAGGTCCGATCCTGGTTTACACCTATTTTAATTTTAGAAATCTATCTACTTTTAGCTTTATAATCATATTTTACTTAGTATTTGAAAAATATAGCTAATATATAATATGATAACAATTTTTGGATACATTATCTATAAAAATATTAGATAAAATATATATGGTAAAATTAAATTTATATTAAAGTTATTTAAGAAAAATTATAATCGTTAACGAACAAAAACCGAAACTTCAAAAACCTTTGACAGAAAACCAAACTATTTTATCAGTTCAACCCGGAATATGAAATTAGATCCCCAATTCTCCCTTAGGCTACCTGTAGGCTTGATTTTATTACATACGCGGGATGATCGCATATTTGACTACCTCAATCTTATTTCTTAAAGTTTTATTAGAAAACGTTTTTAAAATAAAGAAGTCGCCAACAAAGGGAGACTCATAAACTTAATTGGATCTGCAGGAGCAGTGACACCCTCATATCGCACTTTTTAAAGTCAACAAAATTGAGTTTTTTCCCCTACATATTTATAGATAACTTTAGTTCATTGTACAATATTTATTTAGAACATTTTTGTACAAGTTAAAACTTATAAATGTAGGTTTTGAATTTCAATCTACAACAAACTACTACTGTCTAAACGAATGGTAGGAATGCCTTATCCAATCCTCTAAACAACCACGATTCTTAAATTTTGGTGGCATAATAACAAAGATAGAATTGGGTCTTAATTTCATCTTACAATTCGAACCATAAAAATAAATCAGTGTTCAATCTAAGGTTTTTGAAGTTTTAATTTTTTGATCCTGAATGTTAGTATAATTAATTTTGTGTAAACTAGCTTATATACTTAATTTTATTATATATTTTTATTTAATTTTATATAGATAATATATCCAAAAATTATTATTGTATTATATATTAGCTATTTGTTTCAAATAATAAGTAAAATATAATTATAAAATTTTTTAAAAAAATTAAAAAAGGTCCAAACTAGGACCGGGTTTTTTTTTTTTTTAATATTCGCTTCAAGAAATTTAATTTTTTCGGTCTTCGCTCTGATCCTGGACCAATAAAGACCCCAAGCCCCCTAATCAATAATAACCTATGGGCCCGGGACATGTGTCCCTTTTTCCATTCCCCGAATATGGGTCTACATTTATGATGAATGTACAATATTCATTTTTCTTGTAAGAACAAATAAATGGAAATACGGTTTCATATACTCCAAAAGAAGTTTTCTTGTCTATAATTTGATTTACAGCAACTACCGAATGTCTTTGGGGTTTTGAACTTGTGTTTTTTTTTTCTCATTGGCCATCACATAGATAAATCTCTTATTTTCCGGACAACATATCTTCTCGAACTATAAAAAAGACTCGAGAAAGGACCCCTTTAGAAGGAGATGCTTCATAATCTTCGCACAATATCCGATGTGATCTAGACGGAACAATCAACCCCCTTCAAATCTCTCATAATATGCTCTACATTGTTGAAAGCTAGATGCACATGAGGTGTATAATGCATAGCTAAAAAAAGTCAGTCACTATCTTAATGACTAAACAAATCTTAGCTAACGAATCGAATCCCCAGAAGGTCTCATATATTGTTGTTGTTGTTGTTATTATTATTATTATTATTATTATTATTATTATTATTATTATTATTATTATTATTATTATTATTACTACTACTACTATAAAAATATTGATATTATGATAATAATAATTAATATTATAGGGGACCTGGTGGTGATTGTGAATGGGACAAATTTTTAATCATAATCATTATCAAATTCCCCGAGTCGTTTGTGCTCACTTTCAATTTTGGTGCACCGACTCGCATATTCTTGAATCACTCCAAGGGGTCGATAATCCACATATGCCTTAGTCTTTCATCCTTGATTATTAAGCCAGATTGTTTGAGCACCATATTGAAGATGGATTTTTTCAATTGTCCAGTGATTTTGTGGAAGCAATAATATGGTTATACCGGATTGTTATTGTACCTGATCTTAATGTTGTTGCGTAGGTTGATTAGTTAGTAATAACTAATCTAACAATATAAATAGTAAACGTACTGATGTCCAAATAAGTGCCACATGTATCTTGCATGTATGTTACTATTTTTAAAAATTTGATTGCAATTTGCAACTTCTATTATGAATATTACTACTCTTCCCTTCTTTTACACCTGAGATCTGAGAACATATCTCTCCCGCTCATTGTTTTGCTACTACAAGTAAATTAACTTCCCTAATCCCTTCCTCCAAAAAGTGATCGATAAAGTCACTCAATAGAAACATTCTAATCAACATAAACAACTAGGATTGCTCAAGAAAAATAATAATAAATAATAATAATAATAAGAACAATAATAATAATAGCAATAATAATAGTAATAATAATAGTAATAATAATAATAATAATAATAATAATAATAATAATAATAATAATAATATTCTCCTTTAATATAGGTCCAAACTAGGACCGGGTTAATTTTTTAATATTCGTTTCTAAAAATTTAACTTTTTCGGTCCTCGATCCGGTCCTGGACCAAAAAACACCCCAAGCTCCTAATCAACAATAACCTGTGGGCCCAGGGCATGTGTTCCTTTTTCCATTCCCCCAAATACGGGTCTACCTTTAAGATGAATTCTACAATATTCATTTTTCTTGTAAGAACAAATTAAAGGAAATACAATTTCCATATACTCTAAAAGGAGTTTCCTTGTCTATAACTAGACCTACAATAGCTACTGAATATCTTTGGGGTTTTGAGCTTGTTTTTTTTCTCATTGACACTCACATAGATTAACAAGCTACCGGCCAATTGGTATGTACACTCTCGGTAAAGTATGCTTCCTAATGCCTTATATGAAATCTCATCACTTGTTCACTCCATTTGGCCTTACATGTGTTTGAATATGACTTGGCCATATATATGCACATAATACTAATTTCTGATTGAGTTTCCCTAATGTTTATGCTAGACAAAAACAAAAGAATACACGAGCTATCTCGTGCTATCTAGCATGCGTGGCCTAAGTTGTGATTGTGTCAATTTTCCAAAATGGGTCCATGCACGCGCAATTTATCACACATTTGCTTCTTCACTTTCTCTGTAAAATGAGAATCTGATCACTTCTAGGTGATTGAAAATTTTGGGTTTAAATAATCTTATTTATGATTTTTTTTGGTCTAATTGTTTGAGGGAATTAAGGCAGTGGTGGGAGGCAAACCCTATAATCTATAGTTATTGATTTGTTTAAGCCCTAAATTTGTACTTCTGATTTTAGTTTGGCTATTATTTATGATGAGCATGATTTTGGTAGACCGTTTTTTCACCCTGGAATATATTACATTACATTAACTTATTTCCTGGTTGGTCCTTACTTTGGCATATATACATTATGTATTACATTGTTAGTGATGAGAGTGTAAATGTGTTGTGTGTCTTATGTTTTAAAATTACTGAAGTTTGATTTGCACTAGGTTTATTTCAGTTCGGTGGAAGAAGGGAATGACATCCACTTACCAGCTGCTAGCCAATTGGTAAATACACTCTCGGTAAAGTATCCTTGCTCTTGGTTATGTGAAATATCGTCACTGGATGACTCAATTTTGCCTAATATATGTATGAGTATGACATTGCCCTATATATGCTCATAATACTAATTTTCGTAGAGATTAATTGTTTTTGTGCTGGACAAAAAAAAAGAATACACGATCTATCCCGTGCTAACTAGCATGCCTAGTCTAAGTTGTGATTGTGTCAATTTTTCCAAAAATTGAATCTGATAACTTCTTGGTGATTGAAAATTTACTGATTCAAAAACCCAATGTCTGATTCTTTTTTTCTAATTGATGGAGGAAATTAAGGTGGAGGTGGGAGGCAAAACCTATTCTATAGTTATTAATTTGTTTAAACTCTAATTTGTAGGGGTGTTCATGGGCGGTTAACCGTCCCGAAACAACATTTCGGTTCAGTAATCGAAAGTTTCGGTACGCACTTTTTGCGAACCATAACCGTAATCGTTTAGACCGGTTACCGCCTATGCAGTTAACCGTTTTTTAAGTACGGTATTTCGGTTAACCATTAACCGTTATTCAACTTATACTATTACATTTTACTTAATGTAAATATAATTTTTCTATTTTTTTGTGCATATACTTTAATATTTTATATACTCTAATATAAAATGTATTATAAAGTGGATAATAAATCCATTGAGAACATAATAACACTAAGAATTTACTCCATTTCCCAATTATAGTGTTTAAATTAGTACTAAAGTTATCGAATAATCACATACTTCTTCTAATTGTTGTACTTAGTAACAAATATTAGAATTAATGTAGTTGTTGGAAAATGTTTCACAATAATTAAATAAAGGAAAAAAAATATTTCGGTTTTTCAGTTAACCGTTCACTCAAAAATCATAACCGTAATCGTACCGTTTAACCGTTAATTTTACCGGTTCGGTAACCGTACCGTTAAAACTTTTTTTATCGGTATGTTTACCACCCATTTGGAACAATTTTTCGGTACGATTTTCGGTTTCGGTTTTTTATGAACACCCCTTCTAATTTGTACTTTTGATTTTATTTTGTCTATGATTGATGATGAGCATGATTTTAGTCGACCATTTTTCACCTTGGAGTATATGACATTATGTTAACTTATTTCCTGGCTATTCCTTACTTTGTCAGATATAAATTATGTGTTATATTGTCGCTGACATTGTAGTGATGAGAGTGTAAATGTGTTATAAGGTGTGTTATGTGTAAATTGCTGAAGTCTGAGTTGCTCTACTATTATTTCAATTTCGTTGGAATAAGGGAAGGACTTCCACTTACTAGCTACTGGCCATTTGGTAAATACATTCTAGGTAATGTATCCTTACTCTTGCCTTATATGAAATCTCATCACACGTTGACTCCATTTGGCCTAATATATATAAAACTTTACCCTGTATATGCACATCCTACTAATTTTCGATAGTCTAATTGATTTTATGCTGGACAAAAAGAAAATAATACACAAGCTATCCTGTGCTAGCTAGTGTGCCTGGACTAAGTTCTGATTGTGCTAATTTTCCAAGTATGGGTCCATACACACACATTTACAACGCATTTGCTTCTTCGTTTCTCTTTAAAATTTGATTTGGATCACTTCTAAGGGATTGAAAATTGTGAAGAATGCTTCTTCATAACATAGAACAACATTTTTATAGGACAAGTGTTTTTACTTTGCTAAACCCTTTTGATTGAGAATTGTATGTTATCATACGTTTGAGAGTCCGTGATTAGGTAAAAAATATCTCAAATATTTTGGTTATGTTATGATGACATTCGAATATTCAGTAAAATTGTATTCAACTATTCATTAGATTATCATGCAACAAATACCTAATGTATGCTTTAGGTAGTTCAAAAAGCAATAACTAAGAAGGCTAATTGTTAGTAAGCTCACCTATTTACATGATTTTAAAATGTGTGAAGTTTATATGAGTTACGCGTGTTGAGATCCTCTATAGTTTCAAAATAACTCTACACGGTAGAGTTCATTAAATATCAGTCGTTGATTAAGAAATCAAAGGCTTGTATTTTCTTTCCCAAAGATCCCCCCTATTTTTTCCCCGAATATCCTTCCCATATCTTTTCCTTTCGCACTAATTATGAGCCCTTGATTTTATAATATATGGTTAGGATTCAACTCTACTTTGTAGAGCTCTCATAAAACTCTAGAGGATCCGGATCCGAGTTACGCATTAAAGTTTTATATTTGCTTTGGAAATCATCTGAAAGGTAAGTTCTTGTTACGTATATTTAAAACAATATTATTTTGTTCGATGAGTTATTGTATATTGAGATTTCTCGTAGAGATATGTGTTGTATAATTTAGGATATATTTAGAGAATTCTATATGTCTTTTTTACTTACTTTTTGTTACTTAATTGTTTTTCCTTGGTTGTATAATTTGTTTGTGTTAGTGTATGAAATTTTTTTATGTTTGTTGTGGTTGTAGGCTACTTAGGGGTGTGCACCGGTCCGGGATCAGACCACACCGCAATCGGCTGGACCGGTGCACCAGAATAAATTTCGTTCCGGTCCGATCTGGACCAGAATTTTTCCATTCCGGTCCGGTTTTGGACCTATTGGACCGGAATTTGCATTTTAAAAAAATAAAATCTTTTTTATCTAGATTTATACATAATTATAAATTAAATACATTAAAATTTAATAATTTTATCAACAATAATCTTAAAGTTAATAAAGAGTAGATTTTTTCGCTTTCTAACTTTATAACTTTGAAATTTTTTTAACCTTTAAACTATTTCTTTTACTAAAAAAAATAGAAATTCCGGTGCACTGGTCCGGACCGAAATTTTCCAGGTTTGGACCGGACGGGACCGGAAACCCGGAATCATGATTTTTGGAGAACCGGGGACCGGACAGGAATACTCGGGCCGGTCCGGAGGTCCTGTCCGGTTCAAATTCCGGTCCAACCCTACCCTTTGCACACCCCTAGTAGTAGGCTTATAGCTTTTTTGTGTGACATGGGAGAGGATATATTCTATTTTAGCTGGAGAGAGAAACTTTTTCATGGAGCCAATATATTATTCCCTATCCGCGACCAAATGAAAGAATCTGCTGGTTAGTATTTTACCGATATGAAATGATGAACTATTATATTTGTAATATTTTTATTGTTGCTGCTATCGTCATTTTATTATTATTTATATTTATATTATTATTAAATAATTAATAAATATGGTTTATTTTGCTAGATTCTTGTGCCAAATATAGTGTTGGGGTGGTTCTTGAAATGTGTACGAGGATGAAATGGGCTCAATAAGGAATATTTCGAGATGAAGAAGAACTTAAGATATCTATAAAAATTATTCTTAAGGGGTGCCCGATGATTTGTTCATCCGGAAAGGTTATGAATTGGTTGAAAGCCTCGATCTGGTCCTGGACCAAACAACACCCCAAGCCCCTAATCAACAATAACCTATGGGCCCGGGGCATGTGTTTGTTTTTCCATTCCCCCAAATACGGGTCTACCTTTAAGATGAATTATACAATATTCATTTTTCTTGTAAGAACAAATTAAAGGAGTTTTCATATAATTCAAAAGAAGTTTCCTTGTGTAGAACTAGACCTACAATAGCTACTAAATGTTTTGAGCTTGTGTTTTTTCTCATTGACCCCTCACACAGATAAATCTCTTGTTTTAAAGACAACATATCTTCTCAAATTATAAAAGACTCGAGGAAGGGCCCCTTTAGAAGGAGATACTCCATCATCTTCGCACAATATCCGATGTGATCTATAGGTCTCAGATATGTGTAATCAACCAACTGAAAACCTACAAAAATTTACGTGACTTAAAGAAAACTAATTATCACTCAAACTAGTTTAGTTACCGTGCAAAGGATGGACTTAACTAAGTTTATTTGCTTAAAAAAGGCCTAAAGTGTTGTTAGCTTTTATTTTCATGATAAAGCATGAATATTAAAATTAAAAAATAAATTATAATAATAACGATCATATATTATATGTCACGGAGAATAAACTTAATTCAATTTGTTTTTTTATTCCAAATACGGCTTGATGCGCCCATTTCATTCTTGTACACATTTCAACAACAGTCAATGCACTTTATTTTGCACAAGAATCTAACAGAAAATAAAGACATTTATTAGTTATTTATCAAGAATAATAATAATAATGATAATAATAATAATAATAATAATAATAATCGTTTTAATATAGGTCCAATCTAGGACGGGTTAATTTTTTTTAAAATTTGTTTCAAAAAATTTGACCTTTTCGGTCCTCGATCCGGTCTGGACCAAAAAATACCCCAATCCCCTAATCAACAATAACCTATGGCCCGGGGCATGTGTTCCTTTTTCCATTCACCCAAATACGGATCTACCTTTAAGATGAATATTAAAATTAAAAAATAAATTATAATAATAACAATCATATATTATTGTCGCGGAGAATCAACTTAATTCAATTTGTTTTTTTATTTCAAATACGGCTTGGTGCGCCCATTTTATTCTCGTACACATTTCAACGACAGTCAATGCACTTTATTTTGCACAAGAATCTAATAGAAAATAAAGACATTTATTAGTTATTTATCAAGAATAATAATAATAATAATAATAATAATAATAATAATAATAATAATAATAATAATAATAATAATGATGATGACGATGATGATGATGATGATGATGATGATGATGATGATGATGATGATGATGATGATGATGATGATAATAATAATAATAATAATAATAATAATAATAATAATAATAATAATAATAATAATAATAATAATCGTTTTAATATAGGTCCAATCTAGGACAGGTTAATTTTTTAAAAAATTTGTTTCTAAAAATTTAACTTTTCATGTCCTCGATCTGGTCTGGACCAAAAAATACCCCAAGCCCCTAATCAACAATAACCTATGGGCCCGGGGCATGTGTTCCTTTTTCCATTCACCCAAAGCTTTCTCTCTTACAGGATTTCACTCAAAATCCCCTTACCCCAAAACCAAAATTACAATGATCAATATACTTTGTGGAATAGAGTAAGAAGGCAAAGAACAAATGGTTTATGAGAGAATGAAGGCACTGACACTTTAATTAGCTAAACTCACTAAATCACTTGGTCAGACACAAATTGGAACTTACTTAGACATAAATATTTATAGCAGTGATTAACTAGAACGTGGGATTAAAACATGTGTTAGTGATAAAAAAAGATTTTTCACATGATGTTCCTCAACTAGAGGAACATGTACCATTTGTTACCCATGAACTCCATGATCTCATGAACGTGCGTAAACAAAATTACTACTGCTTCCTAAATTTTAGCATTGACTTGTGCAACAATCTTAAATCTGATTTTTAATTAAAAAGTATTTTAATTGATAAAATCAAAATTAAATCCTTTTATCAAAATAATTTCTTTAAAATCGAAAAAGGATATTTATTTTCAAATAAAAATAAAATCTTTTTCTTAAAAAGATTTTCCTTAAAATTAGATTTTTAACAAATATAAAAACGGTTTCCTATTTTTTAGGCATTAATTGTTCAACCGACACAATATAACTGTTGCACTTATGTCTAGTTCCTTTAAATTCGTTAGTTCCTTTAACTTAACATGACAATGCCAGTTCGTCTGTTCCTTTCAAAGGAACAAAAACTCATTCTCTTTTATGTTGCCGTGTTCCTTGCCATTACTTACTCGTTCCTTTACATTGGAACTAAAAACAAAAGCCTCGCCTAGATTCTTTTGCTCCAATGCTTCTCCGAAGATCAGTTCCTTGAGCATCTTCACTTAGTCTTCAAAAATCCAACTTGATTTCTTCTTCTGACTTAGTATTCTCTTTGCTCTTTTCATTGATACCTTGCAAAATCCATTCACTTAACAACTTATTAGTTCATTACTTAGTTTGTATCTTTGTTCATTTGTCATCATCAAAACTAGGGTTCAACAATTTCCCTCTTTTTGTTGATGACAACAAAGTTACAAACTAAAGAAGATAAAACAACAAATAACATAAGAGAATGAAAGATAAATTAAATAATTTATATTTTTAATTAAGGCAGATTAAGGATTTAAAATTTTAACTTGTTTAATTTTCATTTTTCAACTTAGTTTGTTCCCAGTATCTTTTCCCCCTTTGTCATCCTCAAAAAGATCAAACTCTTGGTGATTTTGGGAATACCGATTTTTGCAAGACTTCTAGACCACGTAACAAGCACAAAAAATGGTTAAGTTAGTAAATCAAAGGGTAGACTTGCTTAAACGTCAATCACATAATACTAGCCATTCCAAGTAAAAAAATTACTCCCTCTGTCCCAGAATACTCTTTACACTTTCCTTTTTCATCTGTCCCAGAATACTCTTTACACTTCTATTTTTGGATATGACCCACTATTATTTTAATCCTTCTACCTTTTAAACATTGGCCCACACTCTCTCTACTCCAAATAAAATAATATCACTCCTATTACATACCAACTCTAACCATGGCCCACATTCTCTCTCCTTTAAATAAAATAATACTACTTTTACTAACTACTAACTCCTATCACATCTACTTTTCAATAAAATAATAATTGATAACCAAACAACAACTTATCATCTAAAACTATGTGCCTTGATAAGTGTCAAGAGTATTTTGGGACGGAGGGAGTATGCAATTATATCAAAAACGAAGACAATTTAGCAAAAGTCATTATATCTATAGCACTTGTACCAAAAGATTACAAAAAGAAAAAAGAAGAAAAGAAAATAGGGATATTATCTCAGATAACCCTGACTTATAGGCCTTTTTCCAATATAACCCCGACTTTGGCAGCACTGTCTCCGATAACCCTGAACTTGATTTTTGTCATTAAACCTGACGGAATTGTTAACGGCGTTAACTATTTGACATTTACAATTAAAAATCTATTTTTTAAAAAAGAAAAAAAAGAACTAATTCATGTGTTTCATCCCCTCTCTCTTGTTCTTCATCCCCTCTATGATGACTTCATCCTCTCTCCTCCCCTTCTCACTGTGTTCTTCATCCCCTCTATGATGTCTTCATTCTCTCTCCTCCCCTTCTCACTATGTTCTTCAAACCTTGTCTCCTTCTGCCATCCGACACCCACTGCACCACCACCATACCCGGCACCTTCGAAATTCCAGCCTCCTACCACCGTCCCCTTCTGTTCTGGGCAGCAACCCAACGAACCATCCCTGCTATCCTCTTCTCGCCCGCTTTCACCGTTTCTCTCACCAGCACCCACGCCGGTCGATTATTTCCCAGAAAATACGGTTTTAACAGGGTATTAGGGCGGAGTAAGGTGGGAACTGAATAGTAGCAGTAGGAAGAAGATGGCGGTGAGAGTACCTGCATATCTTGTTACAGATGAAGATCCAGATTTTGAATTTTTTCCTCCTCTCCCTGTTGAGTAATTTCGTTTGTGTTAAGTTTTTTTTTTGTTATGCATATGAATTGTTTGATGAAATGCTTGTGTAATCTTTGTGGTTGTTATACTATTATTTGGCTGAAGTTTTATGAGATGATTTGTTACTTTTGTTTTTGGAATAAAACACGCTTAGTTTATAAAAAAAATTAGAATGTGTTCTAGCGATGAAGATTAAAAGCTTCATTCAATTTCTTCTTCGAATTTGAATTTTTTCTCTCTCCTACTATATCTTCCTAAAATGTTGATTTTGGGTTGTTCGAATTTGTGGCCTTTTGTGTTCGAATTGTGGCTGTTTAGGGTTCAAATTGGGGATGTTTAGGGTTCGAATTTGCCCAGTTTAGGGTTTGAATTGGGGCTGCTGGGTTCGAAGCTTCCAGCAAGAATTTTTGGGTAGCCAATTATAGTGGTATTGGTGATGGCGGTGATGGTAGTGTGGAGATGAAGAGCGAGAAAGGGAAGAAGAAGAAGAACAAGAGAGATAATCTGGGTTTAATTTAAAAGAAGTTAACATCGTTAGATATCCCGTTAAGTTTAATGACAAAATACAAGTTTAGGGTCATCTGGGAAAAAAAAATGGCAGGGTTATTTGGGAAAAAGGCCTATAAGTCAGGGTTATTTGAGATAATATCCCAAAATAAAAGGAAACAAAGCTAAGAGTTCCTTTTCCTTTAAGAGAAACAGAACTTAGACATTAGGAAGGGAAGGGGAGTTGTGTTCCTCTACGATTTCTTCTTCCACCACCGCCTCCAACTTCTTCATCACCTCCTAGTGATGACCATCCACTTCGCTTCTTCAGTGGAATTCATTGCTTGAACCATCATCTCCATATTCTTCTGTTGCTCGATCACCGTATCACAAATGACCTTGATTAACCCCACCATTTTATCGGTTTTGCTGTCTAGGATCCAGTGTAGGTGGTTGTAAAACTTAATCATGTATTGAGCAGGGAGACATACTTCATTGACCTACCCAAACTCATTTGAAGGAATTTGTTCCTTTTCTTTTGAACCAGAGTCAGTAGGGTTTTGGGGAGGTGTCACAGGAATGTTTTCTTGGGATGGTCCTGATGTTCTTGTGAGAGGAATAGAAGGAGAAGAAGTGTATTGAGGAGGGAGAAAAGGAGGTGTAGGTGGTAATGTGGCAGAGGTGGATGCAAATGGGTTGGGCTCATTTATGGCAACCTTTATATGTTCATAACTTGTACGAACAGAGAAGGTGGATGGAGAGATGTGAGGTATACCAGTGATGGACATACACAATTTTAGTGAAGAAGGAGGAGTAGGTTCCTTAGGAGAGAATTCATGTTCACTAGTGGAAAAAAACGGAAGGGCTGCGGTCAAAACAGCCCTAAGGGCTGCGTTTTTTGCCAGCAGCCCTTTCCGTAGCAGCTCTTCACAACGAAGGGCTGCAGTTTAGGCCCAAAACCGCAGCCCTTCTTTGTACAAATGGTTGCGGTTTTGACCATAACCGCAGCCCTTTTGACCCAAAAAAACAAAAAAACAAAATTTTCTTTTGGCATTATTTTACTCTTAAATATCAAGAAATTTAGGACGTAAACTGGTAAGATTGACAAGGCGAGAACATCATAGTCCAAAAAAGGCAAATTAATCAAAAAACACAACTAACTTCTTCTTGACTTGATGCAAATGTCTCGCAACAAAGAAAGCAAAACTCCAAAGAACCAAATTCACAAAGATCATCTAGATTAAACCTAAATACTGATTCTCATAACAATATCAAGACAAAATTTGAACAGAAATCTCTCTCAAACGAATCAACAACATAAAATCAAATTAATTCCACAAAATAAAATAAAAAAACCTAAAATACGAAAAAATAAATTGATAAAAAACCGAGTAAATCTCGAACCCTAGATCTCAAATTAATCTCAAGCCATCTCAAATTAATTCCATAAAACTAAAAAAACCTAAAATTAACAAAAAATACGAAAAATACCATCAAAAACCAACAAATACAAAAAAAAAAAAATTAAAAATGACAAACTAAAATAAAAAACGAACCAAACCTAGATCTAGTGTGAGCAACGGCAGAGGAGACGCGAGTGGTTTGTGCGAATGCCGGCGAGGTGGTGTGAGACGAGGAGCGATTTGTGCGAATGCCGACGAGGTGGTGTGAGCGACGGTAGAGGAGACGCGAATGGTGCGCGCGAGAAAAGTGGGGTGTGGTGGTGTGAGCGACGGCAAGAGGAGACGCGAGGAGCGATTTGTGCGAATGCGGGCGAGGTGGTGTGAGCGACGACAGAGGAGACGCGAGTGGTGCGCGCGAGTGGTGGTGTGAGCGATGGTAAGAGGAGACACGAGGACAGCCCAGAGACGAGAGACGAAGGAGGATTTGTGGTGGTGGTGTGAAGATTTGTGGTGGTGGTGGTTTGAAGATTTGTGCGTGAGAGACAGATCGACGAGGGAGATTTGTTAGATTTGTGAGAGAGGATGAGAGAGAGGAGAGAGAATGAGGGTTTAATAAGGAGCGCTGAATATTTTATAAGCTCGCCCACTGAATTCCTTCCAAAATATTCAAAAGCCCATTGAAATAATATTTTCGCGGGTGGGTAAAGGGCTAACCGCAGCCCTTCACTATTAAGGGCTGCATTTTTAAAAACGGCAGCCCTTGCACCGCAGCCCTTCCTTTTTTTCCCCTAGTGGTTGTTCCTCTTCATCGGATAGGACCAAAGGTGTGTCCTTATTAGAAGGAACATGGACTGTTTTTGCAACTCTCAACCTTGAACTCTTCCTTAAGGAATGAGTTTTCTTAGGAATAGGCTTAGTGGACTTTTTGGTTTCTTTTTGAGCTGTTCCTCTAGTTCATCAGGTTGAGGAACTGGTTCCTCCAAGATTACTTCAACTAGTTCTTCCACTGCCATAGGCAGTTTTCTCTTTTGAGAGGAACTCGAAGCTATCCTACCCTGAGTCAGGATTCCATCTTGGACAGATAGGTCCAAGCCATACAAAGTCTTCTCATTCAAAATATTTCCTTGTTTAATCCCCAAGGTAGGCCATCCAATAGTTTTTATTTTAAAGTGATGGAGAAGAGAGGTGATTAGGGCTCCATAACCAACAACACAATGGTTTTCTATGCAATGAGTGAGGTGTTGGATAAAGAGAGAAGGAAAATTAATTTGGATGTGGGTGGTCTAGGCAAAACATGTAGCACATATCCAAGAGACCAACCTCATTCCTCTTTTCAGTGTGAGTAATGAGTGCTCTCCATACAAGGTTGAACAAAACTTTCTGGAGAGGAGATAAAACATTGTGGTTCGTTTAGTTTGCCCAAGATTTCCCCCCAAAGGATTGAACTACATCATCTTCGGAGAAGTTGGGAAAGGACACAATTCCTTTCCGCTTAAAATACAGGTCAGTTCCTTTGCAAGGAACTTCCCAAATCTTTCCTAAGGTTTCTTGGGTAAATTTTATTTTCTTCCCCCTAACCTCAGTGGTGCATACTCCATCAGTATTAACAAAATTTGCACAAAATTCATCCATTCCTAAAGGAATACCCTGTTCCTTTAAGATTTCTATCACTTCAGTGAATTTAACCTTCTTAGCCCAATCTAAATCTACACAAAAACCAAGAACATACCTAGATTCACTTCTTTCCACTCGTTTCTTTGAGGAAGTAGAAGTAGTTCCTTTGGGAGGAACATGTGCTGCTTCTTCTTCCCCCTCAACTGATGCGGGGATCTCTTCCTCTTCATCATCTTCCCCAATCAGTCTCCTTCTCCTATTACTTCTCTTTGGTGTTTTCGATTTTTGTTATTTTACCTCCATATATGTTTCTTGAGGATTTTCGATTTCTAGGATTGTGGATGGAGAAGAGAGGAGGTTTTGGAAGATTTTGCTTTAGAAAAAGGTGAATTAAGAGAGGTTTTTGCCATTTGGTGATGAAAGATCAAGGTTTTATGTGGTGTGAAGAGGTGGGATGAATATGAAAAATGGTGAAGATGAAGCGATTAAAGGAACACGGTTTTGGAAGGGAAGAAAGAAAAAGAAAGAAGATGCATGTAACAGTATTCGAAGGGTGACATGCAGAAAATTAAAAAAGATAAATAAAAATAAAGTAAAAGAAAAGAAAAGATAAAAATGAATCAAGATCTAATAAATCTGATTCCTATATTTTTGGGATTTTCTGATTTTTCGATTTTTATGGAATTCTAATTTATGGAAAGAAAATAAAACTAAGGAACTTGTGCTATAGGAACAACTAATACTAATTATCAACATTTCATCAAATCATACATGTTTCTATCACTTAGGAACAATAAGGAGAGTATTATGTGACACTTGTGAGTGGCTTTATTCCTTTGAATACAAGTTTATGTTTTGAACATTTCAATTTGTAATGGTCTTATGCATTCATTCACAGTCACTTAATATCACATAGAGTAAGTCAATTCAATTCAGACATGGGGGATTGGAACAAGAACAATTACTTAAGTTTTATTAAACCTAAGTCAAGCATAAATTTTTCATATCTATCTCTTTGTAGAGGCTTGGTTAGTATATCAGCAATATGATTTTCAGTTTGACAAAACTCAAGTTCAATCAAACCTTTTTCCACATTTTCTTTTATAAAGTGATGTATGATATGTATATTCTTAACTCTTGAATAATGCACTGGATCTTTTGAAATACTAATGGCACTTGTATTATCACAATAAATAGGAGCACAATTAAAGTTTATTCCATAGTCACAAAGTTGTTGTTTTATCCAAAGCATTTGAGAGTAACATGCAGCAGCAGCTACATATTCTGCTTCAGCAGTGGATAAAGCAACTGAGTTTTGTTTCTTGGTGCTCCAAGAAACTAAACTATGATTAAGAAATTGAGCCATACCTGAGGTGCTTTTCCTATTTACAAGATCTCCAGCATAGTCAGCATCAGCATATCCTCTTAACTCAAAAGTGTCACTTTTTGGATAGAAAAGTCCAAGATCATATGTTCCTTTGAAATATCTAAGAATTCTCTTCACAAGCCAGTTAAGTGAGGCTCCTTGGGATTTGCTTGAAATCTAGCACACAAACCAACTCTAAAAGCTATGTCCGGACAACTAGTAGTCACTAGTAGAAAAACACTAAATGACACAAGCAAGCCGATCCAGTTGGAAAAAAGCCCGGATCGCTTAGTGGGCCGGGCTTCTTAAAACACGAGCTTTCCACTCATTCCCTCATTCATCCATTCCTTCCCTCACTTCAACCCTACTTTTCTCCCGTTCTTCGCCTTAACTTCTCTCCTCTCTCCTCTCTCCTCTCTCTCAATGCCACCAAATCTTCTCACACGAACCCTAAAACACCAATGCTTCAACAACGAACACGAACCCTCGCCCACCGGATATTCTCACACGAACCCTAAAACACGAACCATCAAATCTTCGAACACGAACACGAACCACCATATCTTCTACCGCCGTGGATGCGATTACTTCTCTTCTTCGACGGTAACGTCTCCCTTTCTTCGACGACTCTCATGTAATCTTCAATTATTATATGCTTTAACAACGAAATCATCCTCCGACGATTCTTGCTGGTAAAACTTCAACGACGACAACGAATCCTCATTCAAACTACTTAATTTTCGGTAATTTATACCGTGTAAATTAAATACGGGAAATTCTCATTGGTAACCTTGTAGTATTGGAAATTATATTTGGTAACCAATCTCATTGGAAATTCTCATTGGTAACCTCTGTAGTTAGTAAATTATTACCGGGACGTGACATTAATGAGGTAATTGGTTAACTTTTCCGTTAAATGTCATCTTTGAACACACCATCCCCCGCACCCCCACCATCCCCACCCATGCCAGCCTCACTCCACCCCCCACCCCCACCCCCACCCCCGCAGCCCTCACTCCACCCCCCACCCCCGCAACCCCCCCACAACAACCCCCCACACGCCCCTCTGCAGCTTCCCCACCGCATTCCCCGCAGCCGCACCCCCCCCACACCACCCTTCGCCTCCCTCCTTCACGGCCGCTGCCCTCCCCCCTCTCCTACCCTTCCCCCTTCGCATACCCTCTTTCCCCGCTGCCCATCGCCCCCTCTCCTACCCTTCCCCCTTTGATCATCACAAAATAATAAAAAGAGTAATATCTAAGTTAGAATCCAAATTCTCTCTTTTAACAAAGGAGCAAGTACCCACCACCAACCCGTAACCAACGCATCGAAACCCTCCATTGTTGATCAAATTCTGAAGAAAATCCAATAACAAATTTCACCCAAATCAAAAAAACAAACTCCGCATAAAAATCAACAACGTAAAATAGAAAATAAAAAACGGGGTTTAATCTCGCGAAAACCGACCTCGGAATGTGCGCGAAGATGGTGCGGGCCACGGAACTGGTTCGGGCTCGGAGAAGAGTGAAGAGCGTGGAATTCGCAGAGGTGATGGTAGGATTTCCATTGGAAGAAGGTTTGGTAGGATTGCCATTAATGCCTGGATTAGGGATCGAGGTTGGTGGTGGTGGATCTCGTTTCATTTCCATGGTGAGAGTGGTGTGGGGGGTTGGCGGCTGCGCAGAATGCGGTGGGGGAACCGGCAGAGGGCCGTGCGGGGGTTGTTGTGGGGGGTTGCAGGGGTGGGGGTGGGTGAGGCTGGCAAGGGGTGGGGGGGGGGGTGGTAAGGGCATGGGTGGGGATGGTGGGGGTGCGAGGGATGGTGTGTTCAAAGATGACATTTAACGGAAAAGTTAACCAATTACCTCATTAATGTCACGTCTGGTAATAATTTACTAACTACAAGGTTACCAATGAGAATTTCCAATGAGATTGGTTACCAAATATAATTTCCAATACTACAAGGTTACCAATGAGAATTTCCCATTAAATACCTTTTCCCCTAATTTTGCAATAGATTAATTCCTCGATTGTATCTGATTTATTGCTAATTTAAGATTATTTCTTTCTCAATTTTTGCTTAAAGTTATTGCTAATAATTCAAGATTATTTCTTTCTCAATTTTTGCTTAAAGTTGCTGGAAAGTAATTAATATGTGTTATATGTACTGTATCATGTAGCAATTTCTTTGTTATTAATCAATAATAGTTGTTTTCATATGATTGAATCTTAGGGTTTCATGGAAATTGGCTGATCACCTACTGCTGCATGTACTCATTTGTGTTAGTTTTAGTAGTTTTCAGCTTTGCCTCTATGTCCTTTGTGAATTTCTCACTCTAGGTCATCTCTATTATTGAAGTGAATTTAGTTTTGGTTTATGAGTGTTGATTGTTTAATTTGATCGAGCCGATAAGCTTGCAGATTAATGCTTGAAACTCAATGACCGATGTATTAATTAATATTAATGTTAGGATTTTTTAATTTTTACCACCTTTTAAAATCACAATGTTCAAGATAACCACATTATAAGTTCATTTTTTAAAATAACCACCTTATATGACCTAAATCTCTTTAAATACATACCAATTGACAAATTTCATCCAAGAAATCGATCTTAAAGAACGGTTAAAACCTTATATACATTTTAATGAATTAAAGGTGGAGGTGATGGAATCATTCTTAAACCCTCTTTGAGGATGATTTTCTTGACAGAATATGTTAATTGGTAGGTATTTAGAAGGATTTAGGTTATATAAGGTGGTTATTTAAAAAAATGAACATATAAGGTGGTTAAATTGAAAAAACATGATTATATAAGGTGGTTAAAGTCAAAAAATCCTTAATGTATATGAACAAAGTAACAAACTAATGATTCTGCTTTGAAAATTCCCTTTTGCAGGCTGAAGCCAGGTATATTTGATTGCAAAGATGGAGTTAAGCATGAAACAATCGACTCTTCTTACTTCATTCTTTGGCATATGCTCCTTTTTATGTGGCTTTGTTGCTGAAAACAAGAAGGTATATCTGTTTTATAGTACTTCACTACTCATTCTTATCTGGCTTTGATATGTTTTGGATCATATGTTACGCTCCCTCAATTCTACTTGCCTTAACTTTAAATTGAGGGTGTTTTATTTTTCTATTGAGAGTCTCTCGTTTTCTCTTGCTATGAAGCCTTTTTGTAAAAGCATTCAAGATGTAAGGAAATATCTGATGTTTGCTTCTTCTTTGTAACGAATGTTGGAGTTAAGGCTTGGAAAAGCCTTGGCTCATTTTCTTGTTTGTCCCACATTGCTTGTGGGAGGGAATTTCTTCATGTTTATATATTTCCTCCCTCCTTCCATCTATTGAGTTGTGACTAGAGATGCTTTTGTGGTTGGATGATATGTTTGGTTTGGGCTTGCTATCACACACGCGCGCGCGCGCCGCCCGCCCGGACCGGGCCAGGGCCATGGGCCTTGGGCTTTGGGGAATAAACTTAACTTAACTAAAGTTTTTGACCCGGGAGCTACGCGTGTGTGGCTGTTGGAATTCTGTAACGTTTTACCGTTACAGTATTCATGGCAATCCCTAATTATCCGCCCATTGATTGCTATCCGTTTTTTTTTTGGCTTGATTCTTCCCTATAAAATCAGTGCCATCCTGTTCAGTCAGACATACAACAAACTCTCTTCTCTTCTTCCCTTCTCTTCTCTATTCCTGGGTTTTTCGTGCTATTCTCTAAAGCTCAGTTTGCTAGTGGTGGCATTCTTAGCTGCTGTGTAAACCTTGGGGAGCATTCCGGCCAAGATCGATAACCACCATTGTCGGGCCGTAATTGCTTTCAAGTCAGTGATCTCCTATCACGGCACAGCCTTGAAAGTTATCTATTTCTGCCTTTGCGAAATTCTTTTACCAACAACATGGAAAGCGTCAAACCTGGTTCTTCTATCAATCTAAGCATGGAATTCGGATTTCTTCCTATATCTAGGAGAGACTTTGAGTGTGGAATTTACCATGATGTGCATGTTCAGATGTTGTACATGGAGCTATATTTTAGAGCAAGGCTTTTGATAGAAGAGTAAATATCCAGTCCCTTGTCAAGAAATTTTATTTCAGGCTTTCTTCGTGTGAGATGTTCCCGCTTCTAGTAAAAGGTTTTGGTAGAAGGCTTATGATGGAAGGCCTCTCTTCACAATGAGGATGGGGAGTTTCTCTGTACATGACCGGTGATTTCTTTTTCAAGGGTTGGCTAGAATCTAGGACCTGAGCTATCATCAGAATACACAATGTAATGCTTTTCTGTCGGGCGCTATTGTATCCATCACCATCATTAACCATTATGCTTGTGGGAAATTTTAATTTTTGGGTTAGTGAGTTGGAATTTGATAAGATGAGTGTTTTACTATTTGGAAGTTTTGATAATATGAAAGTTTAAGTCTTTAATTATGTTCAGCGTCTAATTTAATAGTCATGAACTTGCATAATATTCATTTATGCTTTTAATTTTATTGTTCTTTGCAATTTTTCATCAAGTGAGGGAGAAATATCATTGAGAATATTGCTGTTAATGCTATTTTGATATGTTCAGCGCTAGCTCCATGCTTGTATGTGTAATATTAGTCACTTTCAAGAAGAAAAATGTTGGGTCCTTTAGTTCATGTTGTCATGCAGTAGCGTGTATATAATGATTTTTGCATTTACTTCTTGGAGAGGAAGTAATGCTTAACCTTAAGATGCTCCAAAGCATTAGAGTTTGATAACCACTAATCTTTAATTGTCAAATTTTAAGATTATATATGAATGCCAATACAAATCATATCACCTGTTGCCTTTATGTTGCACCAAGAGCGCGTATGCTGCACCAAAAGATCGTACGGTGCACCAGCATACTGTGTGCTGTAGCAGCTTGCTTGCAGTACCACCAGCAGCCAAAGGCATCTATGCTATAGTTGGATTTTTTCCGGCTTGAAAGGCGTGTGACGTGAAATCAGTCATAATGTATTCTTCTTTCTAATTGCAGAATTATTCTAATAAGGAAACTGATTGGTCAGTTTTCCTTTCTTTTTGTTTAATTCACGAATATCAGTTCATGAATGTTATTTCAATAATCATGTTTTTTGTATTCATAGGTCGTTGCTGCACGGAGCAAGCATTGGAAAACACATTGGATATGAGGAAGAAGAAGCATCGCAGATAGTAGAAGAGTTGGAGAAATCTCTCAAAGAAGGAGAGAGATTATGAGTCCTACTCTCTAGATCTAATGGCACTCTTTGTAAACCCATCAGAATTAGGGCTTACTATGTTCCCAAGGAAGAAGTTGCCATCTATCAATCTAAAGGGACATTGGTAATTTTCTATCATTCATTTTTTTTGTATGTTACGCTCATTTTTTCTTGGATTAATTGTGTGTTATAATGATATTAATTGATAATGTTAGTTGTTAATGTTGGTATCCTTTATACTGACAATTATTCTTCAGTTTTCTTTCAATTATTCATTTTGTTGTTTCTTGTCAGAATATGATGTTTTGTCAATGTGCAAAGATCATCACTTTTTGTATGTATAAGAGATTGTTATACAAGGCCTCAAATGTACAAAGGGCATTGCTAACGTTTCTTTCCAATGTGATTAACATGGGATAATGATGAACAGGCTTAGATGAATGTTCCGTATTTTTCTTTGCATGTGAAAAAATATAGTGAATAAAATGTGACAAAATCAACATTCTAATAATGACCAAAATCTTTTAACTCCTTATTATCAGTTTACCTACATGCTTAGCAGAGAATCTAAAAGATGCCCCTCTTTATTCTGTGCACCGCTCCGATAAAGGTTTGTACTGGGAACTTTGTGCTGCAACTGGCTCAAGATATCTTCTCTCTGGAAGATTAATTAGAGGACTTGTGTCATCCTTTTTTTTTTTTTCTAGATATACTTCAACGACCAACTTAATGTGTTTGTCTTGCAGTATCAATATGCAAATTTCTCAAATCCTAAGTATGTAGATATAGGGAGTCATATTATAAGTTCATATCGTAATAGCTCAATGTATGCTTCTTAAATTTTCATATCATCTCAACTTAATGTGCTCGTTAATTTTCATACCAAATAAAGCTGCCATGTGGCAGACAACTTTTATGAAGAGGCTATTGTCTATGAACAGATTTTGAGATTGCAATAAATTTTTTTTAATTCAGATCACTACCAACTGGTCTGGTTCCTATAGAAAACTGGAGCAGTTAGTTTGGCTTGCTTTTTTTAATCAATTTTAAACTTAACTGATCTGGTTATACCTGAAAATCGGATCAGTTAGATCATACACTAACTGATCCGGTTTTTAGCTATAACCAGATCGTTAAGTATAATCCGATCCGGTTGAAAACCGGATCGCTGAGTTTTGTCAACCGATGCGAGACCAGCCGATCCGGCCCAAAACCGGATCAGTGACCCCAATTTTGACCGGATTCGATGATGTTTTTTCTACTAGTGAATTAGATACAAAAGGGAACCAATCATGCCTCTATATTTTGTTTGATTAACACTTATTCCTATGGAATCTTCATCTAATCTAGTTGAAGTTCTCATAGAGGTGTGATTGATCTTTGAATTTTCGAGCCCATATTTTTTCAGCAGTTCCTTTATGTACTTTTGTTGATGAATAATTATTCCTTTTTCAATTTGCTTAATTTGTAATCCAAGAAAGAAATTTAACTCATCCATCACACTCATTTCAAATTCATTACTCGTGAGTTTAGAAAATTCTTTACATAATGACTCGTTAGTTGCTCCAAAGATAATGCCATGAAATTATATTGGAACAAGAAGTATATCAGTTATTTTCGATTTTAGAAATAATGTTTTATCAACTTTTCTTCTTTTAAAATTGTTTTCAAAAAGGAACTTATATAATCTCTCATACCATGACCTATAAAGAGCCTTATCAAGCTTGTAGACATGGTTTGGGAAATCATTATTTTCAACTCCAGGGGGGTGTTCAACATATACATCTTCATTTAAATAACCATTAAGAAATGCACATTTGACATCCATTTGATACAATTTAAATCCCATATAGGCAGCAAATGCAATTAGTATTCTAATAGTCTCAAGTCTAGCAACAGAAGTAAAGGTTTCTTCATAGTTAATTCCTTCTTATTGATTATTACATTTTAGTACAAGTCTAGCTTTGTCCCTTACAATAGTTCCATGCTCATCTAGTTTGTTTCTAAACACCCATTTTAATCCAATCACTTTTTGTTGTTTAGAAGAGGGAGCTAGATTACATACCTTGTTTCTTTGAAACTCATTTAATTCATCTTGCATAACAGTGATCCAATTAGAATCGGTTAAGGTTTCTTCATGATTTCTTGGTTCCATCATTGATAGGAACACATGAAACGCGCAAAAATTCCTTAACCGAGATCTAGGTTTGCGTACCTTTGGATGTGTCACTTATTATGAGTTACATTGGATGTGATTTTTGATGTCTCCAAAGTTTTGGTTGAAATTCTCTTATAAAAACAAGGTTGTTCCTCTTGAATTTCTTGAGAGGATGAGGAGCCTTGTTCGTTTATACTCTTTCAGCCATTGTTGAATCAGTTCCTTCAACATTTTCATTCTTAGTAGGAATAGGAACAACTCCATCATCTTGAGGAACAGGAATAACATTGTTAGGAAAGTTTTCATCTTCTTCATTCGTTCCTTTCCTCTTTTATTCCTTCTTCTTTCTCAATTGAATCTCGCATTTTTTTCATTTGGTCGAACCAAACCTATTTCAAAGTCATCAACCCGCTTGCTTGGATTAAAATTGTCGATTCATCAAAAATTATATGTACACTTTCTTCAATACACATAGTTCTTTTATTGTAAACTCTATAAGCCTTACTATGTGAAGAATATCCTAGAAATATTGCTTCATCACTTCTTGCATCAAATTTTCCAAGATTATTTTTCCCATTGTTATGAACAAACCATTTAGATCCAATGTCCTAATGTGTAATATTGGATTTCTTACCAAAATAAAGTTCATAAGGAGTTTTGTTAATGATATGTATCATCATGGCACGATTTATTATCTGACAAGCAGTGTTTACAACCTCGGCCCAAAATTTCCTTGGAAGTTCACTAGCTATTAACATAGTTCTAGCCATTTGCTCCAAAGCCCTAATGTTTCCTCTCTACAACACCATTTTGTTGTGGTGTTGTAGGAGCAGAAAAAATTATGATCTAAGCCATGATCTCTACTTAAGTCATCAAATTTATAATTTTTAAATTCATTACCATGATCGGATCTAATATGCCTTAATTTGTGACCACTCAAAATTTGAACTCTCTTTGCAAAGATAAGGAACTCATCATAAGTCTCATCCTTGCTTGAAAGAAAAATAACCTAAGTGTATCTTGAGTTGTCATCAACAATAACTAGCACATACCTCTTACCACTTCTACTTTGAATCCTCATAGGCCACACAAATCCATGTGAATTAATTCAATGGCTTTGTGGTGCTCACAATAGTTTTAGATTTGAAAGAGGATCTAATATGCTTCCCTTTGGCACACGCATCATAAACTTGATCAATATGAAATTTTATAAATGGTTATCCCAAAATAAGATCTTTTGATTGAAGTTTGTCAAGTAATGAAAACTAGCATGTCCTAGGCGCTTATGCTATGAGAGAGGATCATCCTCAATAACACTAAGGCATGTCAAATTATTTTTAGGTACAAGATCAAGATCCACAACATATGTGTTCCCTTTCCTTGTTCCTTCCAATATGGCACTCTTAGAATTATTGTTTACAATCAAGCATTTTTCACTATTAAATTTAACAACATTTCCCTTGTCACAGAATTGGAAAATACTTAAAAGATTGTGCTTTAAACCTTCAACTAGAAACACATTATCAATGGAATGTGATGGTGACTTACCAACCTTACCCATGGCAACTATGTTACCTTTCATGTTGTCACCAAATGTCACACTTCCACCTTCATAGGTTGAGAGTGAGAGAAACTTAGATTTGTCTTATGTCATATGCTTAGAACAACCACTATCAAGATACCAAGTGTTGTTCCTCCTCACTCTAACCAGCAAAAATCAACTAGTTGTTAGTTGTAGGCACTAGTAGAATAATTGTTTATTGCTACGGTGGTATTGCTGCTGTTTTACCCATACGTAGCAATATATCACGTAAAAAGAAAAGGTAAAATATAAAATAACCATATTGCTGCGGTTTCGGCTGAAAACCGCAGCAATATGATTTCGACGGGAAAATTTTTTTAAAAAAGTTGACTATTTGACCAGATATATTGCTGCGGTTTCTGGCAAGAACCGCAGTAATATATTAAAAAATAATATTTGAACCTATTGTTGCGGTTCTTACATAAAACCGCAGCAATAGACTTTTAAAATTAAAAATAAAAGGGGCCCAACTAGGTTTCCTTTTACTTCCCTAAAAAAAACCTTAGGCGCCGCTTTCATTCTTCTCTCTCCTCACACTCGGTCTCCTCACTCTCTCATTCTTCTCCCTCTCTCAGCATTCCTTCTTCTCTCAGATCCATCCTTTTCTTCTTCTTCTCTCATTCTTCTCTCAGACTCGAAATTTTTTTTTTTGTTTTTCGTCTTCTCACAGACTCGAACAGGTTTCTTCGTCATCTGATATGGTGTCCTAAACATCAACGAACATCATCTCTATTCGAGTTTCTTCGAGATTTCTTCGCATCAACGCATCATCTCTCTTTGAGTTTCTTCGAGATTTCTTCGCATCAACGCATCATCAACTCATCCGGTTTCTTCAACTCTCATTCTCCGGTGCGATTTTGGTGGTGACAGATTTCGGGTGGTGAGAGATTTTGATGGTTGTGCGATTTTGTTGATGTCACCTCCTTTCTCAGATTTGCGATTTTGTTGATGGTTGTGCGATTTTCATTTTTCGAAGAGAGAGAGAAACTCTATCACCATCATCTTCTCGGTCGTTCGTTGTAAGTCTTCCTCTTCGTTCATTTTTTTAATCTAATTTTTTGTTAATTTTGTAGATCTAATTTTCGTTCTCATTTTTTTTCGAGAATTTCCTCTTCTTCGACGAGTTAAAGTGCTCGTGAAGCTCGGCGCTGCTCTACTCCGGTCGCCGGTGAGATTAGGCGATGCTCTGCTCTAATTTTTTGTTAATTTTTTTTCGTTCTCTTGTAGATCTGTATTTCAGTTTTTTAAGAGTCTTAAGGGTGCTGTTATTTCTAGTTTTTTGGATTGTACTCATCTATTTTGAATTTAATTTTTTCGTTAATTTTGTAGATCTAATTGAATATGTATTTGAGGTTTATGGTGAATTAAATTAATTTGTATATATTTTTTTAGATATCATTTGCAGGGGCGGATCTAGGATTTTAAATTTGGGGGTCCTAACTAAACCAATCAAATAAACGAAGATCATAGTTCACAAATGATGTGTTGAGTTTTAAAGATAAGAAAACCAAAATTTATAATATCCGAGTCGTCATCTATTATAGATACCTTCATTATATTTATATTTCGATATTATCTCCACTTTTAGTATAAATTGACTTCAACACTCGTCAACAAACACAACTTTTACCTTTGATATTCAGTTTATAATTAATCTATATAAATTTCCTAAATGTTAATAGAGATAAATCCAAAATCTTACATAATAACATTTATTGTTTATTTGTAAATAAATCTTGGTCATACTCAATATATGAATAGTGTATAAATACAAATAGTTGCATTTATTTGAAAACGGAAGGAGAATTAATCATTATATTACAAAAATGAAAAAAAAAGGTTAAATCAGAGGTAAAACTAAGATAGAGATGGGTATTATTCGAAATAATGAGTTCCAAAATAGAGAAAAGTACTGAAATAGAAAACATAAAGAGCAAGAAGTAATAAGTTATAAGTTTTAAAAAAAAAACAAGAAAAAAGTTAAAAGTTAAAAAAAAGAAAAGAAAAAAAGAGTGAGAATTGCTACTAAAGGGATTCAACCTCGCGTCGAAAACTACCACCTGAACTACATATTGCTTGAAGTTTGACCACAGGAGCACCATGCGCTTTGTGTGAAGCAAGTGCGTGAATATTTCTGTTAACCTTTTTACTTCTTGACGTTTAAGACAAAACGGAAACTGAAATTTTTTGGAAGTCCTCGCCACCCGGGACCCATAATATTTGTATATATTTTTTTTCGATCTTATATATGTGTATTTTTTGATTTCAACATAAAACTTATAAAGTCAAATGTATAATGTTGTAGTTATGTAATTTGTCAATTAATTTGACGCTTGAATGATATCCAACAAATTTGGTTGTGGTATTGAAAATGTTGTGTGGGTATAGACGTGTAGTACTAATATATGACATTATAAATGTATAATTTTTTTTTTAATAAAAAAAGCAACCTATTGCCGGTGTTGTTGGTAAAAACAAAGAAGAATAGACTCACCTATTCGTCGCCGTTTTTACCAACAACAGCAAAGAATAGGTTACTTTTCAATTATTATTTTTGTTATTGACACTACCTATTGCCGCGTTTTGGGTAAGAACCGCAAAGCAATAGGTGTAACATATTGCTGCGGTTTTGGCCAGAATCGCAAAGCAATAGCTGGCCCTATTGTTTAGTGCACCAAAACCGCAGCAATAGGTTAATTACCTATTGATGCGCCCTTAATTGCTGCGCGGCTAAAACCGCCGCAATAGGCCACTTAATGACCGCAGCAATAAACAATTATTCAACTAGTTATTAGGCCCCGGCTACGCTCCGGGTAATGAAAATTTTCATTTATTAATATTATATGTTAAGATGTAACACTAAATGTTATTTGGTCTAGTGGTTAGACTTTAATATATGTTTTTGAGGTCCCGGATCAAATCTCTACTGCGCAATTTCTATTTTTTTAATTGTTGTGGATTGCATGGAGTAAAACTCTCTTATGGAGAGTGCCACGGGCACCGTTTCTTTTTAGACGCCTTTTAATATATTAAGATAGACTAGTGAGGAACCCCCTCCTTTGTGGGTTCCTCGTTCTTGACTAGCATTAGTTTTTGCAACCCATTTCATGTTGCTTAATTTCGCATTCTTGCCAATCATTCCAGTTCTTAGTTGACATTGATTTATGTAATGACCTATTTTTCCACAGTACATGCAAATTTTATCACTAGGTAGGTCTACATATTTCTTAGGTTTGTTCCTTTTCTTGTGATTTTCGAAACCAATACCTTCTTTTCTTTTTGTTTGTGGTCTCTCAATCCATTTATGAACAACCATCACTTTGCCTTTGTTCCTTGCAACTGCAAGTTACTTCTTGATATTACAGATCTGTTCCTTTAAAACGATTTTATCTTTATTCAAACCAAAAATTAAGTGGGGGTAATCACACATCTGATAAGCAAGAATTTCAAGTTCTCTATATATTCATTTTCTTTGTAGCACATATTTTTTCTTATGTAATCCATCATTTGAAAAGATGAAGAAACGAAATTTAGTTGGCTGCTCTCTGGAAGAGCCTATACTCATTCATATTGAATCATAACAAACCATTTTGCAACTCATTGTATCTCCAGAATCCACCTAGTGGCTTCAATTTGTCAACCAGCTAAGCTCCCTCAATTTGTCAACCATCTATGCTCCCTCCATTTGTCAAACATCTCAATTTATTCTCATGCTCAACAATGATGCCATTGACAACATAGGCTATCCAAGATTGCAGTGGTAGAATGGTCAAAATAAATTTGTGTAGTTCGTAATAACTCTAAAGGAGACAACCATACTACAGATCTTAAATCATGGAATACCATGACAGCGGCAGAGCAGACTCTCTAAATGGTGTGGATTATCATGAAATTAATAAAAGCACAACCGTGCTAAATATTTCAAATCATATAATGGAGTGACAGTCTCATATATCACTATGACTGTGTCCACGGTTTCAGAAAGCTTGAATTGACAAAGTGTGTAAATTCTCACGCAAACTCTGGATGAGACAGCCAATCTACAAATCTAAATTCAAATAATGCTATGAAATTGTCAGGGTGAACATCTTATATCCATTTCAACAAGTAACAACTGATTCTAACTGGAAATAAAAATCCAAGATCACTGGATATATCAAATTCATGGATTTTGAATGGAAATTTATGGGTTTTTTGTTGGTTCGGGTCGGAAAATAAAAGAAAACAAACCACAGTCTTTCGGAGGTTGCGAAGCAGCATCGGAGTAGCGGCGCACAACCAGGCAAGGAGAGAGAAAAAAAAAGCAAGGGGAGAGAAAGAATTCAAATTCATGGATTTTGAATGGAAATTTATGGGTTTTTCGTTGGTTCGGGCCGGAAAATAAAAGAAAACAAACCACAATCTTTCGGAGGTGGCGAAGCAACATTGGAGTAGCGGCGCACAACCGTGCAAGGAGAGAGAAAAAGAATGCAATTCAAATTCATGGATTTTGAATGGAAATTTATGGGTTTTTCGTTGGTTCGGGTCGGAAAAATAAAAGAAAACAAACCACAATCTTTCGGAGGTGGCGACAAAGATCGGAGTAGCGGCGCACAACCAGGCAAGGAGAGAGAGAAAAAGAATGCAAGGGGAGGTTGAGCGAGAGAAGGGAATGCGAGAAAGTGAGAGATGTGGCGGTCGATTGCATCAGGTGGTGCTATGGTCAGCTGTTTAGGTTCGTAGGTTGTGCAACAATGGTGTAGGTGTCTAGCGCTAAACAGGGAGAGAGAAAGAAAGGGGAAAAGAGATAAAGGAATTAACTAACAAATAATTAAGGTTTAACTAGAGCTAATTAGGATTTAAATAGTACTCCCTCCGTCCCATATTATAGTGCTTCTTTCCTTTTAAAGTATCCCAAAATATAATTCTTGTTTCCATTTTTATTTCACACATTTTCATGATTTTCGTAGAAAAATTGTGCCACCATTATTTATTTGCTTCTTGAAAATAGTATTTTGCTTTGTTTATTTAACCCAAGGGTTCAATTAGTTATGTATCTAATGTTCTTTCACCACTTATTATCATTCTCTCTCCTAAAATCAACTTTTTCCCCATAACATTTATTTTCAATACACAAACACTCTTTACATTTTTTCTTAGATTCTATTTACCTTAATACCCGTGAAAAAACAGAATCAAGCACTATAACATGGGACAGAAGGAGTATTAATTAGGTTGATTTGCGTTTAATAACTAACGACTATCTCGGTTAGAGCTGTGCAAAGACCAGGGTTGGACTGGAATTTGGACTAGATCGGACCGGAAAAAAGTTTAAAAGGTAGAAAGAAAAAGACCTACTGTTTATTACCTTTAGGAATATTATTATTAAAATTAATAATATATCTAATTCATAAATAGTTTTAAATCAAATAAAATAAGATTTTTTTTAAAAAAAATCAAGAATCCGATCCAACAACTTTAAAATCGAACTGGACATGAATTTTTCCGATCCCAATCCAATAATTTTCCCGATTTCGGTCCTGGACCATGTACACCCCTTTCTCGGTTAGTCATCAAAATAAAGTTGTTGAATTGTAGATTCGAACATAAGACCTCACTACGTTCCCTCGCAATCAGCAATCGGGCATCCGTTACCAGCGAGACGAGACTAACATATTGTTCATTTAGCTGCGAAGTTAATTAGTATAATTTTGAATTTGTTTCTCTGTTTGTTTTTCCCCAAAAATAATACGCCCCTGGTTATGAATTCTTTCAGCTAAATTCTAAAGCCTCCCTAAACCTCATATCTTTCATTGTTGAATAAAATCAAAGCTTTTCTTTCAAAAAATAAATAAAAAAAATTTCAAAGCAATTTTTTTTTGTTGGATAATCAATTAATTTGAAATGGCTTTAATCAGATCAAATTTACGGTTACCGTTTTCTAGAATCGTCGTTAAACCCTTCTCAACATCCACCATTGAAATGGTGCAAGCTCACCAAGAAGATGATGAAATTCCAGAAGAACCCAGAAAAGTTTCTTCCAAACTCTCTCCTCATGATTCCCAAATTGTTGAGCAATTTCATAATTTAATCAAAGATCATCATCGGAAAAACCCTAACCCTAATTCTGAGCAAAACCCTAATTTCTTAACCGCTAATTTCACCATCCCTTCTCTCTCTCTCCCCTTCTCGAAGCTTTCTCCGGTTGATTCTCTCTCTCCTTCAATCATCGCCTCTATCATCGAAAGATGCCGCATTGTCCGCCATGGCGTGCCGTTGGTTCAAGCTCTCGCTTTCTTTAATTGGGCGATTGGAGAGAGAAACGACGTCGTTGGGTCCTCCAGTGATGTTTTTACGGAAATGATTGACTTAGCTGGGAAGGTAAAGCAGTTTGATTTAGCATGGAGTTTGATTGATTCGCTGAAAATGAGAAGTGTATCGATTCCGTTAGATATTTTTAATTCAATGATTAGGAGGTATGTTAGGGCTGGGATGGTAGCGGAGGCGATTCATGCGTTTAATCGAATGGAGGAGTACGGATGCCACCCCGATAAGGCGGCTTTCACGGCTGTTATTACTATTCTCAGTAAGAAAAAGAAACCGGCTGATGCTCAGTCTTTTTTGATAGTCTTAAGGATAAGTTTTCTGTTGATGTTGTGGTTTATACAAGCTTGATTAATGGGTGGTGTAAGGTGGGGGATATTCCGGAGGCTGAGAGGGTTTTTGGCGAGATGAAGTTGGCCGGCATTGAGCCTAATGTCTATACTTACACGATTGTTATCGATGCTTTGTGTAGGCACGGGCAAATCACTCGTGCCCACGATGTTTTCTCGGAGATGATTGACAAGGGTTGTCAGCCAAACTCGGTGACCTTCAATAATTTGATGAGGGTTCATGTTAAGGCAGGGAGGACTGAGAAAGTCTTGCAGGTTTATAATCAGATGAAAAGGCTTGGGTGTAGCCCGGATGTGATCACTTATAACTTTCTGATTGAGTCCCATTGTAAGGATGGGAATCGGGATGAAGCTACTAAGTTAATCCGCCAAATGGTGAGCAAAGGATGTGCTCCTAACGCTTATAGTTTCAACCCGATCTTCATTTGTTTAGCGAAAGCAGAGGATGTGAATGCTGCTCATCGCTTGTTTGCGAAGATGAAGGAGGTGAATTGTCAGCCTAATACAGTGACATATAATACACTGATGAGGATGTTTGTGCATTCCAAGTCGACTGATATGGTTCTGAAGCTCAAGAAGGAGATGGATGAGAACGGGGTTGAGCCTAATGTAAATACTTATAAGATCATGATCTCAATGTTTTGTGCGATGCAACATTGGTCCAATGCTTACAAGTATTTCCGAGAGATGGTCGAGGAGAAGAGTTTGATGCCGGGCTTGCATGTTTACAACACGGTTTTGCTTCAGTTGAGAAACGCGGGGCAGATGAAGAAGCATGAGGAGTTGGTGGAAAAGATGGTTGACAGGGGATTTGTTACCCGGCCTATTTGAAGAAATTATTTGTTTTTTTTTTTACATTTTGAGATGGATTTGTGGTGCTGGTCTGCTGGACATTGCAGTCCTTGGTTGGCAAACTCAAACTTAACGCTTATGCTTCCTTATAGGCTGAGAAAAACAAAGTTTTGAGGGGAGACAATTGTAAGCTTTGCTTCCTTGTTGTTTAACTGATTCATATAGTGCACACAAGTCATACTTGTAAGCTCTTGAATTTTCTTATTATGGCAATTTCTGATGCCTTGAAAGTCCCTGTATACTAACTTATTCTCATAAGATAATGTCAGTGTTTTCTATATGCTAATTTATTCACACTTGATAATTTGCTTAAGCATGACAGACAATCATTTGTAAGTATAATGAAGGCAGTTTTATACTGGACAGACGAACAGTAATGCTATAATATCTTTTGGGTTTTCTATGCAGTGTCCCTATGTCTGTCGAAAATCTACATTGTACCTTCACATATTTCAAAGTCTCTAGAGTACCCTTTTGTTTTTAGATTTGTCTCAGTGATGTCCCTAGATTTAGTAGAGATGTTTTTTATGCTCTAATCTCATTTTGAGTTTTGAAACCGATTCAAATAGTTTAAACTCATTGTTGCAAAGTGGGAAATAATGGGTTTAAGCTCATTCATTTCCCACACAATAACAATACATTTGGTTGATTAAATCAATTTCAAATATTAAAAAATGAGTTTAAAACACATAGAACATCTCACTAACGGAATTTATTGACTTAGGACTTACGGTGGGCTATCACTAAGACATTTCTAAAATCGAAAGGGTACCATAGAGATTTTGAAAAAGGCGAGGGTACAATGTAGCTTTTCAACAAACATATGGTCACCGCATAGAAAATCCCATAGCTTTTAGTCCTTAAAAGTGTGCTGAAGCTGATTTGCTGTTCATCTGAAAAATCTCATCCTATCTGTTGTTTTTGTTTAATGAAAGAGCCTCTATTAGCCGTTTTTGGCTTTGGATTAAGGTGGAAGCGAATCTCTCATTATCTGAATTGCCATGTAATTATTTTTGATGAAATCATGAAATACTTGCTACTTTGTGAATTTTCAGTGATCATGCGGGAATGACTTCATGTCTTCATTGCAGCTGCAATTTGATCCTACATACTTTACTCTTTTTGAGAGCCTAATCTATCGCATTGATTTTACAGTAATACAGTATATTTTTTTAGGGAATAAAATTTTAGGCTTTTCATCCTCATTCTGTACCGTGTAGAGGGAATTTTACATAGAACTTTCATGATCTATTAACCATAGTGTAGACCATTTTATCAAGAGTCATTGTACACCGAGGTTGAAGCTTTCTGTTAACCGAAATCTTTTCCCCTCTGCTTTTGTTTTGGTTTTTTTGGGGGGTGTGTGTGTGTGTGTGTGTGTGTTTTTGAGGCATGTCTCTTTGCTAATTTATTGTTCATCAATAAGTTCATGCCAATAGCTTTATTCTATTTGCATGTTTTGCTAAATAATTTTTTTCCCCTACTAGTGTTGCTTGTGGAACTTATGATATCTGGTAATTTCTTAGCGTGATTGTATGTTAGCCAGTTTAAACTTCCTTTAGTCTGCAGGTGCCATTGCAGTAGCTGCCTCTTCTATCTCTATTATATAAGGCAACTAGGGGGGGACACCAAAAAATAGAAAAAGGGAAAAAAAGAAAATTAAAAACCAAGACATAACTGCTTACTTCCCTAACTGAAAAAATTAAAATAAATCTCTATTATATAAGGCAACTAGGGGGGACACCAAAAAATAGAAAAGGGAAAAAAAGAAAATTAAAAACCAAGACAAAATTGCTTACTTCCCTAACTGAAAAAATTAAAATAAATGGTAAAAACAAAACAAAATAACCGTAAACAAAAGAAAATGCTTCTGCGTTCAAAAAAAATCTTAAATTCAAAAGAAAAAAATCCCTTATCTCATGGGATAACTCCCACTAATAATAACTGAAATTCTAATACTTCTTATCTCTCACTCCTAAAAACTAATCTGATTCAAAATGCTTCTGCGTTCAAATTTTGGAATATACCTCTTCATCTTCTCCCCTTCATTAACTGTAAACAAAAGCACAATACTATCAACTACAATTACTGATTCATCATCCACATCTAATTCATAGCGTAAAACACTTATTCATAGACAAACACTATCACTTTGTTCTACATCTCATTCATAATTTCTATGCAGAATAGTCGAACCAAACTACACAGAAGATAAGTAGAAGATTTAGAAGCAAGAAACAACACATGGTATATCAGAAGACAAGTTAGGAGATCGATTTATTACTTTCGCCTTTTCCAGTCTTATTAATCATTTATAAAGCCTTATTTCACCATAACACCATTTGATATATAGCCTTATATCGTGTTCATAAATCAAATCTATCACCATTTGATATTATCACCGAGGTGTATGGTTATGTATCAAATCTATCACCAAAATTGTATTATTTCTATTATTGCCTCACTGTTTCGCAAATTCAATTGCAGTTTTACAATAGCTTCTTACCTGCAAGGCTGCAAGAAAGCCGAATTCTGCAATTCGCAGTGCAGGAAACATTGTTAGACCCATCAAAGCTTTGGTTGAGACATCTTCATTTCCCCTGTTTCAACACCCTCGAAATGATGAAACTCCTTTAATTGCTCCTACTCCCTAAAAAAACACAGGTAATTGGTCCTATAATTAGAACTCATCCACACTCAAAAATCAGAATAAAAAAATGCCCAGAAATTAAAAGTAGGACAGGAATTTCCCTAACTTGGAGAATGTGGAATCTTCAAGAAAAATTATAAGAAAGATTAACAGAGAGTTCAATGCTCTACTTACTGAAACTATTCTAACGGAATTGCTGGAAGAAGAAAACAGTAAAAATAATGGGGGGGACATGTGTGAAAGTGAGAGTAGGAGCAATTACCCTTTTTTTGTGTTACTGTGTGTTGAAATTTTCTGCGATTTTTAGATGGATTTAGCTACCCACACCGCTAAAAGAGCTATATATCACATATCTTGCTTTCGTTTTTCCAGTACAAATTAGATAAAATACCACATAAATATCATAATCTCATTTTTTTGATATTTTCATATGCAAAAAAAATCGAAAATATTTCAAACTCACCTACAAGTTATTGTGTCGTCGAATTGTTGCATTTAACTTCTTCAATTTCCATTTAATTTCTTAACTTTTTATTTACTTTCATATTTCCCCCGTCAACCGCCATGGGTAGGGTTCAGGCCGACGAAATAAAGATACGGAGAGGCCCACCGTCCGGAGAGATATGAGAGATGAGAAGAGGAGGATAAGCCCTATAAAGTTTATGGTAATTAGAAAGAAATTATGGTAAGTCATATTGATATAAGGCCATTTCCTTTGAAAACATTGTGAGAACTAAAAATGAGATTTTGAATGGTGGAGGATTGAGTTTTCAATTAATAAGGTTGTTTTCATACGTAGTCAAAAATGAGCTTATTATTAATGTCATTTATACTTTGTTTTCCACTTTAGTAGAGATGATAAACATGATTTTTTTGAAATATTATGTTTTTTATGATCGAAAATGTCATTTCGGACTTTGATTGTCGATATATATTATGATTTTTTGGAGAGTTTAATGCAAAAAATTCTTACATTGTTATCTATCTCGTTGCATGTCGTTAGGGGCGTAGGGAGTGTATGTAGTTAGGCGAGCACCAACAAGACAAACTAAACAAGTAATGCTTTAGATGATCGATACTATCTTAGTTATTATATTGTTTTTTACAGGATTATATTTATATTCTATAGTGATGTTTTTCTTTCTAAAATTTATAAATAATTTTTGTTACAACTTATTAATTGATGTAATTATGCATAATAATTTAACGTTAATAAACATTTAGCACGCATAGCGTGCATATAAGCGCCAGTTGTCGAGTCCGAACAGTAGGTAGTGAGATTTACTTTACATGTATCTATTGTTTCACAAGTATATGCAGTTTAATGTGATCCTAAAAATTAATTTTAGGTTGTGAAACAAAGGATGCAGACTGGTCAATTTGCTACAGCTCCTAATGCATTGTGCATGATTGTTTCTAGAGAGGGATTTAGCAGCCTTTATGTGGTAACCGGTAAGTGAGATCTCTTGAGCACTTAGTGGGTGTATAACTCACTATGTGCTCTTTTCATGTTTTCTCTGAATGTAACTGTGTCAGGATGTTAACTGACGCTTTTCAATCCTGGAATTTTTGTTTGATGTTGCAGCCTTGCAGGGTTATGGAATATGGATCTTTTATACTGCTTGAATTGCCTTTCGGTGCGATGCAATTTTGTATCTATGAGCAAATAAGGCTTGGTTATAGGCTCGCAGTGAGCAGGGAGTTTCTCTTTGATAAGATATTTTGTGAAGATATTGCATCATGTTTGCTCTGTGATTGTAGTCTGGCTTATTTATGAAATCTTGTTGGCTTACCAGGGTGAAAGATGACATTATAATCTGTTAAGGCCTTTTTATCTTTAACCTTCATTGTCGGAGTACCCAAATAATGATGGCTACTGATGAGATAACCTTGAAAAAGTCTGTTTTTATTGTTTGACAAAGTTGCTAGACAAGGGGAGCTTGATATATTTGAAGTCAACCTGGGAAATTATAGTTCAGCTGAGATATCTTTCATCTGTTGCTTCATGGCACATGCTTGAAAATAGAGTTCCTTCTGGGTCATCTAAATATTGGATCAAGTAGGAAACAATTAGTAACACTGATAATCTATGATTGCAATGGCGTTCACTAAATAATTTAGCAAAATTTCACTGGATACCCTGTATTTTTGCAAAATATCGCAACATGTATCTTCTTTTTGAAACTTCAAGTACTTTGTAGTTATGCTTTATAGACATGTGAAGGATATCTTGTGAATTTTGCATGAGGTTTCTTTGTTTCTGAAACTCCGATAAATTTTTGTGCTAATGACGTCCAAATAAGTCTAGGACTTGAGGAACTCCGCCTTGAAAATACTCCTATTCCGAGAACCCCAAAAAATCTCCAGTCAGCAATCGTTCATGCTACATAGCTAGTAATTCTGTTATTAAAGTACAACCAACTATGCAACTCTTACGCTTTAATCTCAACATCACACAGTTTTGGGCTGTCAGGTCCTTCCAGAAATAGTAGGGAAATCAACCTATATATCAAGCAGTAAAGCGCATTCTCTGGTAACGTGCTAAATGCTGTATGAAAAACCCAAGATTTACTCAAAAGTAGCAAACTATAGAAGATACCTTAAACATCATATAGTAACTGCAATATAGTTCCAAAGTTTACAAAAATTAAGAAATGCAGTCAACTATTGCTGAGTAGGTGCTTGGCCTGAGAGGGTGGTTTCCCCTAGGTTATAACTTGAAGTCGGGCTTACAGGAATTTTTTCGGTTGGAGTTTGGACAAATCCAGCTATAATGACAAAACAACAAGAAGAAGCACTCACTCATTATCTTACCCTTCAAGAGAAGCAAATCCACAATATGGCGGGCCATCCTCCTTCATGATCTTAAAAAAAGATCATCCCACTCTCTTTCACCCTCATCAATGATCGAAATAAGATCAAGACGTAATCTTAATAAAAATCCCTTTAACAACGAATTGAAAATAAGATCACGGGCTGATTGGGATGAAAATTTTGCATGGGGTGAGTGAAATGATGAATAAGATCGTGGGACGAGTGATGCCAAGTGTCACTTCTCGACCTCGGGTTTGAATATAAGAATCGCTGTAAAATTTCCAACGGCTTTATTTTAAAAAATGCAAAGTGAAAAAAATTAAAAAAATACCAATGGCTTTATTTTTCCGAGCTCTATAAATAGATACCCATTTTGCTATATTTTGGACAACTTTTTTTTCCAGCTATTTACTGATTTTCTCTAATTTTGCTTATTTTATATGAAATATCTTCCATTTTTACACTTTAGAAAAATAAAAAGTAAAGAGTAAGACAGGGAAAAAGTAGTTGAGATGATCTTTTTATTGTTCATGGTTAAGAAGATAGGTGGGAAAAGATCGTGGGACGTTATTTTTGGAGAGAAAAAGCTAGAAAGAGGGTGGGATGATCTTTGTTTAATATCATGAATAATGGTGCTCTTGAGTACCATTATTGATGATTGAGAAATAAGATCATCCCACTCTCAAAAAAAATAACATCCCACAATCTTTTCCCCACTTATCTTCTTAACCATGAACCCAAAAAAAATCATCTCAACTACTTTTTCCTCTCTCTCTTATTTTTGAACCCACCCAACTATTTTTTCTCTCTCATCACCCAACCAGGCAACCACCATTATACAATATTTTTATTATTTACTTTTTAATGATATGAAATATTCATTACTAATTGATATTTTATTATTAATTAAATTAATAATTTTAAAAATTATAATTATCATTTTAATAATTAAGTTATCTACATAATTAGCTTTTATTAATACGTAGCATACGCAATTAGCGTTTTAATTGATTAATTGAATACGAAATTAGCTACCACTATCTTATGCATACCTAATTAACGATCTAATAATTAATTTATAAGACACAATTAGCATTTTTAATATATTTTTAATTTAGAGACATATAATGAAATACAAGAACGAATTATTAAATTAATTAGGAACGAAATACATAAAATTCATAAAATGCTACAAGGTGCAAGACAATTATTGACTTAATTAAGAACGAAATACATAAAATGCTTTTCATTAGCATTACGGCCAAATTTCTGTTATATATTGGCAACCAAATCACATTTCAAGGATTGATGCACATGTTGATCTTCAATTGCATCTCTATTCGCCATGTAACGGTTGATATCTACGATTCGATCATGATAATATTCAAATTCGTCGGCATTATTACTTGTGTTTGTAGTAAACTCAGTAGTATTTGCATAGTGTGCATATGTATCTCGTTCATCTTCCACAACCATGTTGTGCATGATAATGGAAGACAACATGATATCATTGTGAATTTCCTCATCCCATGCGAGGGATGGTCTACGAACTAGAGCAAATCGAGATTGCAGCACCCCAAATGCTCTCTCAACATCTTTTCGAGCTCCTTCTTAGTGTCGAGCAAATAACTTATCCTCGCGAGCTTGAGGACATGTAACCGATTGAATGAATGTTTCCCAATTCGGATATATACCATCGATGAGATAATAACCTTTATCATATTGGTTAACATTCACCATAAACCGCACGGGTGGTGCTCGACCTTCTAAAACATCCCTAAACACAGGAGATAGGGGAAGAACATTCGAGTCATTGCACGAACCTAGTATCCCGAAGAAAGAATGGCATATCCAAAAGTCACGATCAGCAACAACTTCAAGAACTAAAATAGCAACACCAACTCTTCCTTGCTATTGTCCTTTCCATGCCGACGGACAATTTTTCCATTCCCAATGCTTACAATCTATGCTGCCGATCACACCCGAAAATCCACGTTCTTCACCGAATCGAAGTAGTCTAGCCAAATCATCTGGAGTTGGCCGTCTCAAGTACTCGGCACCAAATTGGTTAATAACCCCCTATGTGAATTTCATTAATGCTATTCGAGCCGTGCTTTCACTAATTCGCACATACTCGCCAAGCGAGTCCGCCGCTACCCCGCACGCAAGCATTCAAATAGCAACCTGTACACTTTTGAAAGTGGCGATAAACCTAACCGTCCCGTACAATCTCTTTTATGAGTGAACCATTCGTCAATTGCAATGACACTTTCCATAATCCGAAGAAAGACATGTCGCTGCATTCGAAATCTTCGACGAAATATATGAGCAGGATAAACTGGTTGATCAACAAAGTAATCATTGAACAATCGTCTATGGCCTTCCTCCCTGCCTCGAATAGGCCGCTGATGATCCTCATTCTCATCAGTCACTTTTGCTCTTCTATTCCTTGGTGTTGGAGTAACATTTGATATAAGAGTTGGAGCAAGTGGTTGAACAACATTGATCAAAAAATCGCTCTATTTCTTGATCACAGCTTGCTCGGGACGATCTTCTTTCATCCGCGAGTAACTAGAGGAACTTGAAGCGGTAAAGTTTAAGTCAAGGAGTTCATTCTACAAATTTGCCAATGTGTTTAGGTTGGTGCGAGCAAATAATGAATAAGTATGCTCGAGTTATATAGTGTAAGCAGAACAATAATGTAAAAAGTAGAAAAATAATGTAAAAAGATGAACAATAATTTAAAAAGTAGAACAATAATGTAAAAAGCAGTACAATAGTACATAAAAGCAGAACAATAATGTCAAAAGCAGTACAATAATGTAAAAAGCAGATCAATAATGTAAAAAGCAGTACAATAATGTAAAAAGCGTAACAATAATGTAAAAAGAAGCACAATAATGTCAAAAGCCGAACAATACAAGTAAAAAGTAGAACAATAATGTAAAAAACAGTCAATAATGTAAAAAGCAAGACAATAATGTAAAAAGCAAGACAATAATGTATAAAGCGATAACAATAATGTCAAAAGCGTAACAATATTGTCAAAATCGGATTGAGATGTCAATTCATAGAATAAGTAAAGCTTAAATATAAATTAGACAAGTACATTTTTTAACTTTTTTTTTATTAATTGAACTTAAACATACAAATGTCAACTTTTACATAAACTTCAACATAAACATAAACATAAACATAAACTAAAATTTAAACTTAAACATAAACTAAAATTTAAACTTAAACATAAACCAAACTTGAATATAAACTTAAACTAGACTAAACATAAACTTAAACTAAACTAAACATAAACTAAACTCAAACATGAACTAAACTATAAACTTAAACGTAAACTTAAAACATAAACTTAAACTCAAACATGAGCTACACTTAAACATAAACTTAACTTAAACATAAACATAACTTAAAAAATTGCATTATTCGTCAACCATGCTGTTAGTTTATCAATCATTGCCTCCTCAAATAATGGTGCTCGATTTTCCTTTGCATACAATGCTTGCAAAGAAATCCCAATTCTTATGATACTATTGTATGTTCAAACTCCTGGTTTGTAGCGCCATTTCTTGTTCCTTTGCAGCAACCTTCCTTGTTTCAACCTCCAACGAACCCTTTGGCTTCTTTTTCAACATCTCGCACTCCTACCCTCTCGAATGGATCCGAAGTCTTTCATTAAATGAATTGAAACACTCAATTGTCCGACCGTACACCCCTTTGAGCTTAGACTTCGCTTTCTTAACACCATAGGGTCATGGGTCCACATCACCTCCTTCATCACTGGTAGGTGTCTCGGGCATTGAGTCGCTTCCATCAACTCTCGGCCTTTTACCGCTACTTCCGCTTCCAGGTGAATCCACATTTTCTTGTGGATTTTTGGGGAGACCACGTGGAGTTTCCATTGATTTTTTAACTATGACCCTCCATTTACGAAACTTACTTAACATTTTCCAAGCATGTTCGAGGATGAACCTACCATGTTTTCTATTATGCAATAAATGAGCTTCTTTCGTAACATAATTATCGCTTTGACCACTCTTCTTTCTCGCAAGAGCTTCATCATAAAATGCAGCCCACCTTAAAACCCGTGGAGCAAGTCTACTCCAACGACCTTTCACCATATCCGCATTTCTTGGAGCAATTTCTTTTGGGTTTGCTATTCTTACTGCCTCGAAAGCTTCCCAAACTTTTCCCCAGAAGGCGCCTTTCTTTTGGTTCGTCCCAATCACCTTATCAAGAGAAGTGTTCATTAATGCTGAGATAAGATTTTCATCTTCAACATGATCCCAAACCCTCTTACCACCAGAACTTGCTTGTACAATAGGTGGGTTTTGTGATTGAGTGGGTCGTGGCAGAGGTGGTTGCCGAGATTGACTAGGTGATAGTAATTGCGAAAATAATCGAGTTGGCCGAACAAAGTCATCATAACCATCGAATCATCACCTTCTTCGTATTGACCAACACCATCATCACCTTCTTGGTATCGACCACCATTATCATCAACATCATTGTTTGGAGATGAATCTTCTTGGTATTGAGAAAATCCATAATTAAGATCAAGTCGACGATATGAAAGGTTGGCATTTTCAGATGGAGATTCATGGTAGAGGTTATCATATCGAGGAGAATAATATTGAGAATTTTCACCCCTTTGATTTGTAAAATTGATTCTAATAATCCAACCTTTTGGCCATTCGCTCAAAATAATCCAACCTTTGGATTATTATTTAATAATCCAACCTTTGACCTCATTTAATTTTTAATGCACCTAAGTGACTGGAAACCGGAAGAAATGTCAACGTTTGTAATGTTGACCCATGGGTTTTAATTTCCCTCCCAAAATGCTCAACCACCATAGTTAGGACTCTATAACTCCTCTCTCTCTTTCTCTCGTGTCTTCCATCTCTATCGATTCAGGGTGGGATTTCTTCCATTTTTGCACCTTCAACTGAAGCGAATTATACAGCGACATTGGTGAAGTGGAATCTAGAGCAACAGAAGAAAGGAAGTTCAATTTCGAACCCAAAAATCACATTTTTCGGTAATTCTTGTAACCCCATTTATAATGTTCTTCAATTTTGTGGAAAATCTGAAATTTAAGGCTAAACCCTAGATTTCTGAAGATGCGAATTGTGGTGAATTATTGTATTGATGTTAATTACTGTGTTGATGATTGAAATTGCGTATAATGATAATGTTGGTGGTCAATTTGTGGGTTTTCAATTTTAGGGCTAATACCCAGTTAAAGTTGCGGTTTTTTCCCTTTCTTGTTTTGAAATTGTTGGTTTTTGTTGGTTTTTTTGTTGTCATCTTATTTGTGTTCTTTATTTTTTGCTTCTTTATTTTGTCCTTACTTTGGTAGGTTAGAATGGATGCTGGTATTACCTTGATGTTCTGGCATGGTGGAGTTTTTAAGAATGAAGTTAATGGAGACTTAGTAGGAAAGATAGGACTTTTAATACGCACTCGATTTAGTTTGTTGGCGGGACTTAGTTGAGCTAGCTAAGAAGTGTGGGGATTATGAGAAAGTGGGAGCACTCGTACTATTTGGTCCCGTGTAGAAGGTTGGTGAATGGTCTTGTGAGGATTGTGGAAGATAAAGATGCCGTGGAGTCGGGTAAAGTGGCAATGAACAATAGGTGTGTACAAATATATGTTTTACATGGAGATAAACTTCCTAATTTACAGGAGAATCCAACGTAACATGTACTTGGCCTGGGGTATGGGAAAAGCCGAAACCAAGGAGGGGCCCACAAAAAACCGGTCCCACAAAAAAGATGCCGCCACATCATCCACACACTCAAACCCTAGTTCACCAATAAAAGCAAATCCAATCCTTTGTTGGATAGCAAGCACTCACAACAGCCTTAATAACTCCCCTCTTAAAACCACACCAAAGAACCAAAACAAGGCATCCCACAAGCCTAAACATCCTCCTAAAGCTAAAATTCTTGTTGTTGCAAACACTCTTTCACATACAAGCCCTCATAAAACAAGTACCTCCTAAAGCAACAAATCCTCCTAAAGCATAAACTCCCCGCCGTTTCTAAAACTCTTTCACCGCACAAACCCCTCTAAATCTAATCCAGCCCCACATATAGACAAATCTAAAAGTAAATCCGATTCACAAAAAACCAATCTCACACCACGCACCCTTCTTTCCTAGATGCATATGAATGGGAAGATCCTAGGCCCGAAAATCCACTAACCCGGGATGAGCTGGTAAGTGATTTCAATGATGGAAGTGATTCCGATGATCCAAATTTTGAACTAGAGAATCTAGGGAAGCACAAATGTAGATCACTTGTGGGGGAGAAAAGTAGTGATGATGATGATGAGTCGATCGATTTTGTTGAAGATGACGATAATTTAGGAAGAGAAGGATGTACATTTGGAGGATGATTTTGAGGTAGTAGGGTGAAAATTTTGAGCTTCGAGTCCGCAAACTTTGAATCGATAATAGTGATGATGAATATTGCACACCTAGGGATAGAGTGAAGGCCGCAAATCGAAATTTGTTGAATTAGCTCAACAACTTGCAAAAGAAAGGGCACTCAAGGAAAGCTTGTTGGTAGTGGGACCGCTAGTGGAACCCGCTAGGGAAGAAAATAGAGATGGATATAATAGCATTTATGAGGACACCGATGAAGACATTCACACCCCACCCGAGAGTGGAGATGAAGAGTTAGATGGGAGAAAAAGAAGGTCGTATACTAGTGAGTGAGAACACTGACTTTAGTGTATTCAAATGGAAAGTTGGACAAAGATTTGCCAACAGGGACTCATTCAAACAAGCTGTTGCTAAATATGGGATTTTACAGAGGAGAAATGTGAGCATTGTAATCAGTGACAGTGTAGACAACAGAGATTAGGTGTTAAATGTACTGAAGGGTGTTCCTTTTATCTGTATGCTTCATGGGACTCTAGGAGAGCTACCCTAGTTGTGAAAAGATCAACATAGTTGTCATAGAAATATGAATAAAAATAGGCAACTTAAGTCAACTTGGGTGGCAAGGCAATTTCTTGAGGTGTTCAAAGCTAGACCTCACCGGCCCGCCAAAGAAATCATAGAAACCTGTTAGAAGGGCATTCAAGGTGGTTGTAAAAAAGACTTTGCCTACAAAACTAAGTATGCAGCTCATAAGCTTCTCCATGGTTCAATGCATGAACAAGCACCATAAAGTTGGTGGTTATTTGGAGGCTTTGAAGGCCGGTGCACATACGGAGGTGCTTGCACTTGGGGATGGCAAAGTGGTGTTGCTATTATAAGTGATGAGCATCAGGTATCATTCTTCACTCTCATTATCTTAATAACTACACTAACTTCTCTTATTTTATAGTACACTAACTGCTCTAATTTTATACTACACTAACTACAATATTATAACTTTCCTAGGCTATATTGGTTGTTGTTGCATTGGTTCTACCTAAGGCCGAGCACGTATAATCGTGCAAGGCATATATTTGCTTTCGGGGCATAAGGTGTACAAAGGAGATGAGCTTAAGTCGCTTTTTTGGAAGATTGCAAAAGCCTATAACATGGCCGATTTCACCGATGCCTTTGCCGAATTAGAGAAGCTCAATCCCCGCCCGCCGCCACGCCTTTAAAGGGTATAATCCTAAGGTCTTTTGTAGAGCATACTTAGATCCTTCCATTAGAACTGATGCAATAACTAGCAATATGGCTGAAACATTCAATGGCTATATAATAAATGCTAGAACTAAGCATCTTATTTACATGTTGGAAGATATAAGGGCTGCTCTTATGCAGAGATTAGTTTTAAAGAGGCAGAAATGCAAAAATCTACATAAAAACTTTGCCCTAGGATACAATTGAAACTGGAAGGAGAAAAGGCCAAGGTCGCCAACCGTGATGTCATTCCCTCAACCGACACACTATTTAATGTCAATTATTACCTGGACCAGTTGGTAGTTGATTTAGAGGCAAGGACTTGTACCTGTAGAAAGTGGGAAATGCTAGGAATTCCATGCCGCCATGCTATTTCCCGTATCTATTTCCCTTCATAGAGAAGCCGAGGATTATGTGGATCGCTGGTATACAAGAGATGTATACCTTCAAGCTTATGCAGTGCCATTACTTTCTTAGTTGTGAATCTTCAATTTTTTCCTTATTTGTATATTTACTAAATGTACTTATACACTTTCTAATTGTACTTAATTGTACTTGACAGATCAATTCCACCATGTGAAGGGGAAAGGCATTGGCCTAGACTCGAATTTCACTTGGACCCTCCTCCCATCAAAATTGGTCCTGGAAGGCCAAGGAAGAACAGGATAAAGGACCCCTTTGAGCCGCCTAAAAGGCCGGAACTTTGTCCAGGATCGGAATGGAGATGACATGCTCACCGTGTAAAGTAAAAGGGCACAACAAAAGAAGGTGTCCCAACAGGGACAGAGCCGCTATTGTTGTTAGTGAGCCACCTCCTAAGAGACCAAGGGGGTAGACCAAGGACCGATGGACAACCCCTCACTCTAAGTCCAAAGATCGGCAAAGACCCTCCCGAAAGTCAACAAACCACTCAAACAAAGGACAAGAGCACTCTCTCACTCTCAACAAAACACTCAAGCTACCGTCAATCAACATCATCATGCTACAAAACCTCAACCAACTCAACTTGGTAGAGGGGGGTAGGATGATAAGGGGTGGCAGAGGTTCTAGGGGGTGGGGGAACAAACAAGGGTCGAAGAGGAAGGGGTAGAAATCGAGCTGGGCCTACGTTTTTTTACTAGTATTTCCTCAAATTGTGTGTATGGTCTTGCTCACATAATAACTTTATTTTGTTGTTTTTTTCCCTATTTTCAGGTGCCGCTTGGGGTAGGGAATTACATTCCATGTGATGGGGCTCCTACCACACAATCAAGCCAAGTCCCGATGCATAAAGTGGATAGCCTTACTCAAATTCTAGATCTTAGGAAGAACTATGCGTTGTAATGTAATTTGTCCGCCGGTTTTTGGATGATGAACTGGTTTTCTTGTTGCTTAGTACTACACAGTACGCAATGAATCATATTAGTTGTAATATACTTTGCTTTCATGCTAAATAAAGGTTTCATTATCATATCTATTTCAATTCCATAATCGGACCCTAATTGAAATAAGCTAACTTCTTTCATTGCTTTCATAATCAAACTAGAGTACATCGCTTACATGGTAATTTAAAGTTCTTTCATTATCTACTTATTATAGACTACAACAATTGCAAATATAAGCCAAGATAAAAACCAAGATAAATGTCGATTTTTCTCCTTCCTTGAACTCTTCATCAACTCCATACGCATTTCACAAAGATCACTTTTCATCTCCCTTTGCAACTTCGGTTCTTGATTTTCTTGCTCCAACAACTTTTTCTCATGTCGTGTTCTCCTTCAAGTAATTGATAACGCAAGTCATCATCTTCATTGTTGTCAATTATCCACTTCATAAAATCGCACTTAGTGTCCCCGCCATCACAATCACATATGGTAAAATTTTGGGGATAATTTGAAATAGGGGGAAAATTTTGAAATTTCGAGGAAGGAAAATTAACTTACAGGCCATAAAGGGCAACCATAAAACTTCATTCCAATGTTAGTTCCATTCTTCACAGTACGCACTACAGCATCTCTTCCACATCTACACTTCACTCTTGCGCCCGTTGTATGTGAGGAACATCCAAAACCAGATGTTGGCCTCCGCATATTCCACCTTCCTTCAATTTCGCAGAATGGTGGATGAAGATGCAAAAAAAAAAAAAATTTCAGGGGAGAAGATTTTACAATGGAGGAAAAATAGAGAAATTGGAGGAAGAAGAAGATTCAGGGGAGAGAGAGAGAGTTAAATAAGGGTGGAAACTGCGATGCAACGGTAATATGCCACGTAGGACAGCTACCTGCTTCTCTAGGTAAATTACCTGTTAGGTGCATTAAAAATTAAATGAGGTCAAAGGTTGGATTATTAAATAATAATCCAAAGGTTGGATTATTTTGAGCGAATGGCCAAAGGGTTGGATTATTAGAATCAATTTTTCCTTATTTGAGAGGGTTGACGATAATTTGACTGATTTTGAGAAGGTTGACAATAATTTGAGTGATTTTGAGAGCTATTTAAGCGATTTTGTTTTCTAGGCATTTGGTTTTTTGAGTGGTTTTAGGGTTGATTTCTTAAATAATTAGGATGATTAGGATCCATAATTATAAGAATTTGAAAATAAAAGAGCAATGGAAGAAGAGTTAATAAAATAAATTAGAAATAGTAGAAGAAATTAGTGAAAGTGGAGAAAATTAAGTATGTGTCAAAAATATAGCAAAATGGGTCTCTTTTTATAGAGCTCGAAAAAATAAAACCGTTGGTATTTAATTTATCTTTTTGATTTATATTTTTTAAAATATAACCGTTGCAAAATTTACAACGGCTATATTTTTAATGACCAATAGCAACAAAGACACGTGGAAAGGCGTGACATTTGTCATGCCGCAACTTACTCTCCGCGCCGGCGTGTCAACGTACAGTAAAGCAAATTTTTTTGTTTCCCCACAAAACGGCGCGTTTGGCCGGAGTTCTCTCACAGCCTCACCCAAAACGCATCGCTTTGGCTAGCGGAAATCCAAAAATAATTACGTAAAGTCGATTAGGTAGCGGGTCCCACTCACACGCCCGATCATCCTTTCATTCACCCCATGCAATATTTTTTTTAATCACCCTTTGATCTTTTTTCCAGTCATTGTTAAGGGGTTTTTTTTAAAGATAAAGTACTTGATTTTTTTTCTCAATCATCCTTAATGGTGCTCTAAGGATGATGCACAAGAGATTTATTGCACGTTTATAGGATAAAATGAATTATTCACTAGCAACCGTTTCTTCAAAAAAAATAGAATTTTTTTTCATTTTTATATGATTAATATATATCGAATGCTCCCTCTGTTCTAGAAAGATCTGAACACTTGTTGGGTCACATGATTTAAGGTGATAAGTTATAGAGTAGTTATCAAATGTTATTTTTATTAAAAAAATAAATGTGATAGGAGTCGGTGGGTATCTTTTATTGAAAAAGAGAAATCACATAATAATAGTAGGACCATGCCTTAAATAAAAGTGTTCAAACTGAAATGGAATAAACAAAAAACAAAAGTCATCAGACTATTGTTGGACGGATGGAGTAGTCCGTAATAAACGGATAAATTAATAACTTGATGAATAAAATCGAAATATCAAAATATAGAATGCAGCTTTATCACCACCGCCTAAAATCAATATTAGAAATCTAATTGGCTGTGACATTATTTTTTAACGATCTTTATTTTTAAGGTATATAAGATATAAAATCACTCTTTCTAACCTACAAATTAAAATGATATGGTGGTAGAAAGGAAAATTAAAAAGCAAGTTGGAGTTGTTTTAAAAAGAAAATAGAAGTAACAAAGGAGATTCTTTAAGAAAGAAAAAAAGAGAAATGCAATGGAGTGGGTTTTGAACCCGTGTACTCCAAGTTCCAACATTTCCGCGAAAGCCGAAGACAATACCATCTCTGCCAAACTACACACTTGCATTGCTAAACCTGAAGTAAATACTTAACTTATTTCAGACTTCCAATATTGATATTTCTTCTCCTTCCTATTTTACCGAGTCCCAAGTGGCTTAATTTTGGTATCACTTTGACTTAATATTGGTACAAAAGTTTTGTGACATTAGTAGAATAATTACTTATTGCTGCGGTCATTAAGTGGCCTATTGCGGCGTTTTTGGCTGCGCAGCAATTAAGGGCGCAGCAATAGGTAACTTACCTATTGCTGTGGTTTTGAACCGCAGCGATAGAGTCACATATTGCTGTGGTTTCTACACAAAACCGCAGCAACATGTATTTTTTTTAATAAAAAAATGCAACATATTGCTGCGGTTTTGTGTAGAAACCGCAACAATAGGTGACTCTATTGCTGCAGTTTCTACCCAAAACCGCAGCAATAAGTACAACCAGGTAAAAAAAAATTCCAGTTTGCCATCAGATAAAAATATAGAAAGAAAATAAGACACTACATCATATTAATTCATTAGATGTACTTATACCAAAAAAATCCAACAGAAATATAGATACAAAAGAAAAATATAAAAAACCAAAAAGCAGAAACCCTAACATTATATTAACTCTAAAACCATAAAATTGAAGAAAATCGAAAAAAAAAAATACATCAACAGCCGAAAATAGTAAGAAAATCAGAAAATCGATCTAAAGGAAAAAAAAAAGAAAAAAACCGATCTAAAGGAAAAAAAAAAAAAGAAAAAAAAACTAAAAACAGATCTAAACAATCGAAGAAGAAAGACAAATGCCGGGCTTCGAACGACAAACGCTGGGCTTCGAACGACAAACGCTGGGCTTCGAACGGCGGGCTTCGAACGACAACAAACGCCGGACTTCTGAAATCTCGAAGATGGCTGACGAAGATGGCCGGAAAACTTGAAGAGCGACGCGGAAGGAAAGATAATGTCTGACAGCAGTGACGAGAAGGAAAAGAGAAAGGAGAGATGGGATTTGGAGGAGGAGAAAGAAAGAAGAGATGGAGATTTGGAGGATGAATCTGGAGGAGGAGAGAGAAAGGAGAGATGGATGAGAAGGCGTGAGGATGAAAATGCTGGGTCAATGAACGAGTGAGAGAGAACTAAGGAATTAATACAACGGCGCGCCCACCCACAACTTAATTCACAAAGAAACCCTAGGTGGGTCTTTTTTTTATTAATTTAAAAGTCTATTGCTGCGGTTTTTTGTAGGAACCGCAACAATAGGTTCCAATATTATTAAAAAAAACAATATTTTATCTATTGCTCGCGGTTCTTGGAAGAAACCGCAAAGAATAGATTTCGCCGACACTGGTCAACATAGTTTGAAATGTTACCGTTGAAGTATATTGGCTACGGTTTACACCCAAAAACCGCAAAGCAATAGATTGATTTTCGATTTTTTTTTTATTTTGACGTGGTTTATTGTCCCGCGTATGGGTAAAACCGCACAAGAATTCACCGCAAAGAATAAACAATTATTCTACTAGTGTGACTGCGCGAGATGCCATTTTGACATCTCACTATGAGTTACAACAACTTTCTCTATTCTACCACTCCCACAAATACTAATTCTTTCTCTCGCTAGGATGCTAATCGAGCCGAGCAAACATGCGAGCAACCTCGAGCTCGACTCGGCCGACGCTCGGTCAAAACTCGACTCGAGTTAGCTCGAAACCTTAACGAGCACGAGTTGAGCATGACCCTGCTCGACTCGTTAAGCTCGCGAGCAGCTCGATAATTTTTTTAAAACATTATTTTTCTAAATAATTATTTTATTTAACAAAAAAGTTTGTTAAAAACTTGAGATATATGGACCAACTTATCAAGCCTAATGAAATTTTACTTATGGCCCATAATCATAATTCATAAACTAGTAGTACTAGTATAAGTTTAAAAGGAAAAAAATCAAATAAAGAAAAGCTTTTTGAAAATTGAAAGGAAAACCCTAGGTCATTTCCCCCCATTCCCCAACCCAACCGTCTCTAGTCTCTACTGAGTACTCCTCTGTCCTCTCACCGCTAGAAGGTCGAAGCCTCGAAGGCTTGAAGCTCAACGCTGCAGCCTGTAAGATTCATTCTCTCTCTCACATCGGCCTTTGCTCATCACCGGCGCACAAGCTCATCACCGGCGCAGTTTTAGTGTTTTTCGGCAACTTTTGTGATGTTTTTCGACATATACATGACAAGTAACACAAGTTCTTTTCTTTTACGTTTGTTTTTTTATTTTGCGCACAAGCTCTCCATTTTTTTGATTTCGTTTGCTAATTTCAGTTTATTATTTCGTTTTTCAATTTAGTTGCGATTGTGTATTGTTGTTGGGAATGTAATACTTGTTTCATTTGATATGAATTCGATTATAATTTCGTTTATTATGTTCTATATTTTCGTTTGTTATGTTAGTTTGGTTTCGAGTGTGTTGTATGTTGTGTGTTGTGTTGTGTGATGGATGTTTTGGCTGATCTAAAAAATTGATCTCATAAACTCAACACATGCCATCTACTTGGTTTTTTGGCTGATCCGAGAAGAGATAACAATGTACCTTTTACCTTTTTCCCTCATTTCTTCTCTCATTTACTAGTACTATTCTATTAAGATCCTCAATTATTTTGTGTGATGGGTTTTGGACTGTTGGGTGTTTCTCCTAACTGTTGGTGGTTGTGTGTTGTGGTATGTTGTCATCAGTCATGTGTGCTGCTGTGTTATGTGGTGTACTGGTGTGTGTGTTATGTTGATGTGTGCTGCAACGTGCCATGTATTATATAGTAAAGTAGTAATATTATCCCCTTTAAATGCAGATATGTCTAGTAATGTTGACAAAGAAACTGCCCCTCCAAATAACCCTAATGTTGTTGAGGAATTCTTTGTGAATCTCAACGATGAGATGGAGGAAGATGATGAAGAACTCGAGGTAGAGGAAGTACCTCCACCAATTAACACTCGTGATTGTAACGATGATCTACTTCCATCGAGTCCTTTTAAGAGAGCAAGACAATCCGGTGTTTGGAAAGAGTTAAGTGAACCAAGATTAATTAACAAAGAATGGTTTGTAAAATGTAAGCATTGTACTACCAAACTTAAAGTTCTTAAGTCTGGTAGTACTACACATTATAAGCGTCACTTAGATAAATGCCCTAAAAATCAAGGCAAAGTACATTGCTTAATTTTATGCCATCCGATTCTAGTGCTAGAACACCTGATTCTTCTTTTGTTAGTGCTTTGCATAATGGTGAATTAGACATGTTAAAGATGAGAGAAGTCATTGCACATAGGATTTGTCATGCATGAAAAAGCATTTTCAGTTATTGAGGAAGAAGGTTTTAATTTGATGTTAAAGAGAGGAATTCCACAATGGAAAAGTGTGTCTCGCCATACCATAAGAAATAATTCTTTCAAAACTTATGAGATTGAAAAGAAGAAGTTAAAGGTTTTGTTAAATACCATAAATAGGATTTCTTTGACCACTTATTTATGTCGCTCAAAGCCTCAAAAAATTGAGTATATGGTGCTTACGGCTCACTTTGTTGACCATGATTTGGAAGCTTCAAAAGCGAATATTGAGCTTTGTTCATATACCTCCTCCTCGAAAAGGAAGAGATATAGCCAATTGTATATTCAAGTGTTTGAAGGAGTGGGACATTGAAAATAAAGTAAGTTCATTCATTTTTTAAGTACTTTTGTACACACTTGTTAGCTTATATTTACATTTTCTCATTTTAGTTTTTATCACTTTCTTAGGTTTTCACAATTTCAGTGGACAATGCAACGGCAAATGACACATGCATAGAGATCTTGAAAAAAACATTTTCATTGACTAAAAAGTTGATTTGTGGTGGGAAGTTGTTTCATGTTCGTTGTTGTGCGCATATCTTGAACATTATGGTTCAACATGGATTAAAGCAAGTGAAGACAATCATCAAGAATGTTCATGATACCGTTGATTACATCAATGGTAGTGATCGGTTCCAAAAATTTGTGGAGCGTGTTCAACAAATCAACCTAAAAGAGAGAAGATTGGTGCTTGAATGCAAGACTAGGTGGAACTCAACTTATGAAATGTTAGCTTATGCAATCAAATTTAAAGAGGTATTTTCTAGACTTGCTTTGGAGGATAGATAATATGTTTATTGTCCAAGCAATGATGATTGGGTTAAAATTGAGAAATTGCTTAAAATTTTTCCAAGGTGTTTAGTGATGCTATTAACATTATATCGGGATCCGAATATCCAACTTCTAATTTATTTCTTAGTGAGGTTTATAGGATTAAAGTGATGTTGCATAAGAATATGGATTCTTCTAAGGATTGTGCTAGAAGTATGGTAAAGCATATGAAAGATAGATTTGACAAGTATTGGGGTGAATGTAACTTGCTTATGGCAATAGGATCGGTGTTGGATCCTCATTTGAAAATGAAAGGTGTTGAAAAAAATACAAACTGAAAAAAAAAAATAAAAAATACCAATGCCTCTATTTTTCCGAGCTCTATAAATAGAGACCCATTTTGCTATATTTTGGACAATTTTTTTTCCAGCTATTTATTGATGTTCTCTAATTTTGCTTATTTTATATGAAATATCTTCCATTTTTACACTTCAAAAAATAAAAAGTAAAGAGGAAGAGAGAGAAAATTAGTTGGGTGGGGTCAAAAAGTAAGAGAGAGAGGAAAAAGTAGTTGATATGATCTTTTTTATTGTTCATGGTTAAAAGGATAGGTGGGAAAAGACTGCGGGGTGTTATTTTTTAGAGAGAGAAAGTTAGAAAGAGAGTGGGATGATTTTTGTTTAAGATCATGAATAATGGTGCTCTAAGGATGATGCATAAGAGATTTAATAAAATATACACGTTTATAGGATAAAATAAATTATTTACTAGCAACCGTTTATTCAAAAAAGTAGAATTTTTTTCCACTTTTATATGATTAATATATATCGAATGCTCCCTCTGTTCTAGAAAGATCTGTACACTTATTGGGTCACGTAATTTAAGGTGATAAGCTATAGTGTAGTTATCAAATGTTATTTTTATTAAAAAAATAAATGTGATAGGAGTCGGCATGTATCTTTTATTGAAAAATAGAGAAATCACATAATAATAGTAGGACCATGCCTTAAATAAAAGTGTTCAAACTGAAATGGAATAAACAAAAAACAAAAATCATCAGACTATTGTTGGACGGATGGAGTAGTCCGTAATAATCAAATAAATTAATAACTTGATGAATAAAATAGAAATATCAAAATATAGAATGCACTTTATCACCAACGGATAAAATGAATATTAGAAATCTAATAGGTTGTGAACATTATTTTTTGATGATTTTTATTTTTAATGTGTATAAGATATAAGATCACTCTTTATAACCTAAAACTTAAAATGATATGGTGGTAGAAAGGAAAATTAAAAAAGCAAGTTGGAGTTGTTTTAGGAAGAAAATAGAAGTAACAAAGGAGATTCTTTAAGAAAGAAAAAATGATAAATGCAATAGAGTGGGTTTTGAACCCGTGTACTCCAAGTTCCAACATTTCGAAAGCCGAAGACAAGATATCATCTCGCCAAACTACACACTTGCATTGCTAAACCTGAAGTAAATACTTAACTTATTTCGGACTTTCAATATTGATATTTCTTCTCCCTCCTATTTTATCGAGTTCAGATTGGCTTAATTTTGGTACCATTTTGACTTAATTTTGGTACCATTTTGACTTAATTTTGGTATAAAAATTTTGTGAGATGCCAATTTGACATCTCACTATGAGTTGCAACCACTTTCTCTATTCTACCATTTCAACAAATACTAATTCTTTCTCTCAACACTCATCTCCTGTGAGTGAAAGTATGCCGTCATTTCTCTCTGTGCCTTCTTCTAGCTCTGACTCAAGGAACTCCCTTCTTCATTTAATTCAACCCCTAATTCTCCTCTTCATTTATGATGCTCAATTTTCTTCTTTTATCCTCTATGTTTGGTTTTAAACCTTCCCACTCTTTTTTCTCTCTAACAACAATTCACTTCTCATTCACGATCCTCTAAATTTCTCTCTTACATTAATGACAATCCTTTAAGTCCAATTTCTACCACTCCTCAATTTCACTATATATCCTCATTCTTCCCTTCTCCTCTTTGGCACATTCCTTTTTTAGCTTCTTTGATAGTGACAACTCATACACTTCTATCGCTTCCTCTTTTGTCTAGTTTTTTTCTTTTTTTTGGCAATTCAAAGTAGTTATTGATAACCAAAAAAAAGGGTACCTCTTCTGTCTATCTCCTATATCCTCATATGGATCCTTTTTAGGAAAATCAGCCGATCGACTCGTGGTCTCCAAAATTGGAAGAAATTGATTCCCTCATTGAAAAACTTTAATTTGCAACGAAAAGGTATGTGATACAAACCGTTTCTATTTTTTCACTCCTTGACCCATTCATTCCGCTCGGGTCATTGATATAATGGTGTTGTAATTGTTGAACCCGAAGTTAAGCACAAAGCCGTTCCTTTGCACAGACCATTATTCATGATCTTAAACAAAGATCATCCCACTCTCTTTCAACCTTTCTCTCTCTAAAAATAACATCCCACAATCTTTTTCTACCTATCCTCTTGATCATGAACAATAAAAAAGATCATCTCAACTACTTTTTCTCTCTCTTACTTTTTGACCTCACCCAACTACTTTTCTCTCTCTTACTCTTTACTTTTTTATTTTTTGAAGTGTAAAAATGGAAGATATTTCATATTAAATAAGCAAAATTAGAGAAAATCAGTAAATAGATGGAAAAAAATTTGTCCAAAATATAGCAAAACGGGTCTCTATTTATAGAGCTCGGAAAAATAGAGCCATTTCTTTTTTTTTTGTTTTTTTCACTTTAAATTTTTGTAAATAAAACCGTTGAATGTTTTTACAACAATCAATATATTCTAAAACCCAGTCAGAAAGTGACACTTGGCATCATTCATCCCACAATCTTATTCATCATTTCACTTACCCCATGCAAAATTTTCATCCCAATCAACCCATGATCTTATTTTCATTCATTGTTAAGGGGATTTTTTTTTAAGATTACATGCTTGATCTTATTTCTTGAGATCATGGGTTGATTGGGTTGAAAATATTACATGGGATGAGTGAAATGATGAATAAGATTGTGGGATGAATGATGTCAAGTGTCACTTTCCTCGACTGGTTTTAGAGTATATTAATTGTTGTAAAAATTTCAACGGTTTTATTTTAAAAAAATATAACGTGAAAAAAAATTTAAAAAAATACGAATGGCTCTATTTTTTCCGAGCTCTATAAAAAGAGACCCATCTTGCTATATTTTGGACAAATTTTTTTTCCATCTATTTACTGATTTTCTCTACTTTTACTTATTTTATATGAAATATCTTCCATTTTTACACTTCAAAAAAATAAAAAGTAAAGAGTAAGAGAGAGAAAAGTAGTTGGGTGGGGTCAAAAAGTAAGAGAGAGAGGAAAAAGTAGTTGAGATGATCTTTTTTATTGTTCATGATCAAGAGGATAGGTGGGAAAAGATTGTGGGATGTTATTTTTTAGAGAGAGAAAGGTCGAAAAAGAGTGGGATGATCTTTGTTTAAGATCATGAATAATGGTGCTGTAAAGGAACGACCTTGTGCTTAACTCAGGTTCAACAATTACAACACCATTATATCAATGACCCGAACGGAATGAATGGGTCAAGGAGTGAAAAAATAGAAACGGTTTGTATCACATACCTTTTCATTGCAAATTAAAGTTTTTCAATAAGGGAATCAATTTCTTCCAAGTTTGGAGACCACGAGTCGGTCGGCTGATTTTTCTGAAAAGGATCCATATGAGGATATAGGAGATAGACAGAAGAGGTACCCTTTTTTTTTTGTTATGAATAACTACTTTGAATTGCCAAAAAAAGAAAAAAAAAACTAGACAGAAGAGGAACTGGTAGAAGTGTATGAGTTGTCACTATCGAAAGAAGCTAAAAAAGAAATGTGCCAAAGAGGAGAAGGGAAGATTGAGGATATATAGTGAAATTGGGGAGTGGTAGAAATTGGATTTAAAGGATTGTCATTAATGCTAGAGAGAGAATTTAGAGGATAGTGAAAGAGAAGTGAATTATGGTCAGAGAGAAAAAAAGAGTGGGAAGGTTTAAAACCAAACATAGAGGATAAAAGAAGAAAATTGAGCATCATAAATGAAGAGGAAAGTAGGGGGTTGAATTAAATGAAGAAGGGAGTTTCTTGAGTCATAGCTAGAAGAAGGCACATAGAGAAATGACGGCATACTTTCACTCATAGGAGATGAGTGTTGAGAGAAAGAATTAGTATTTGTGGGAGTGGTAGAATAGAGACAGTGTTTGTAACTCATAGTGAGATGTCAAATTGGCATCTCACAAAATTTTTATACCAAAATTAAGTCAAAGTGCTACCAAAATTAAGCCAATCCGGACTCGGTAAAATCAGAGGGAGAAGAAATATCAATATTGGAAGTCTTAAATAAGTTAAGTATTTACTTCAGGTTTAGCAATGCAAGTTTGTAGTTTGGCGAGATGATACTGTCTTCGGCTTTCACTGCACGTTGGAACTTGGAGTACACGGGTTCAAAACCCACTCCATTGCATTTCTCTTTTTTCTTTCGTAAAGAATCTCCTTTGTTACTTCTATTTTCTTTTTAAAACAACTCCAACTTGCTTTTTAATTTTCCTTTCTACCACCATATCATTTTAATTTGTAGGTTAGAAAGAGTGATTTTATATCTTATATACCTTAAAAATAAACATCGTTAAAAAATAATGTACACAGCCTATTAGCTTTCTAATATTCATTTTAGGCGTTGGTGATAAAGAGCATTCTATATTTTGATATTCCGATTTTATTCATCAAGTAATTATTTTATCTGTTTATTACGGACTACTTCATCCGTCCAACAATAGTCTGATGACTTTTGTTTTTTGTTTATTCCATTTCGGCTTGAACACTTTTATTTAAGGCATGGTCCTACTATTATTATGTGATTTCTCTCTTTTTTCTATAAAAGATACCCACCGACTCATATCACATTTATTTTTTTAAATAAAAATAACATTTGATAGCTACACTAACTTATCACCTTAAATCACGTGACCCAACAAGTCGTATATATCTTTCTGGAACGAGTAGGAGCATTCGATATATATTAATCATATAAAAATGAAAAAAAAATCTATTTTATTGAAGAAACGGTTGCTAGTGAATAATTTATTTTATCCTATAAACGTGCATATTTTATTAAATCTCTTATGCATTATCTTAATGTTCTTAATAGTAAAAAAAAATGATATCATGTTTTTTCAAGTTATGAAATATCATGTTTTTTCAAGTTATGAAAGAATACCACTCTCTCCATCCACAAATAAACGTCTTGTATATTTTTTGGCCAGCTAATCATTAACATACACTTAATTCAAATGGAAAATTTACCCCAGCCTAATCACGTGACGTGGGCTCCTCCATTAACACTCACACATAATCTCTCTCTATCTTCATACAAATATACAATTATATTCCATATCATGTGGGGTCTCCCTATAAATCTCTCACTTTCAATCAACTTTTTATTTTTACTTTTACCCTATCGGAAAAATGCTAACCTAGCAATTACTCTAAATATGCTTGTCCAAGGCTAGGAGGATGATAACAAACAAGAAATAAAAAGATAGATGAACAAGTCTATTCCGAGTTTAGGCCATTAATAGTCCATCAGATTGAACAAATGTACAACTATCAATTTTCAGTAGAAGTTTTTTTTTAATCAATTCTCTGATAAAATACCTTTTGCACCCATACGTGTAGTTCTTCCAGTTCGATGGAGATAATCAGCTTGCGTAATTGATTGATTAAGATTATATTCGGAAATGGAGGAGAACAACTTGAAGTAACTGATAGAGAAACCAAATAATATGTGATCATACTCACATAATTCTTAGGAAAGTCAAACATGTTAACATGGTCAAGACTCCTACTTTTGGCGGATACTAGTCGCTTAGTCCCTAGTAGAGGTGGCATGGGCCAAAGCCAAGACGCCGGCCGGGTCGGCCCAAAGACGAGCCCGCTCAAGGCTCGACCCGACCCGTTATCCGCTCCGTGGGCCGTGGGCTTGCCACGGTCAAGAAATTCTATTTCAGGCCCGCACCGGCACGAGCCCGCCTATATGGCCCGTGGACCGAACACCCCTTTTCTTTATTTTTTTAGCCTAAAACTACTAAGAATCCTAAAAAAAACATAAAACACGGGCCAGACTTGCAGGATGCACGAGCCCGTGGGCCTGGGCCGGGCCGTGGACAAAATCTAGAAATTTCAGGCCCGGCCCATGCCCAGGTCTAGTCCCTAACTCCCTAGTAACAAAGACCTAAAATTTAAAGAACATTATAAATTCATGTTCTTGTAGAAAGCATCTTATTCAACCGTGAAAGCTTAATTTAACACCATATTAAAATAGCATCACTGCATCAGTAGTCTTTCAGGTTGTTCCATCGAAAAAGAAGATAGTCTTTCAGATTGTGTGAGTAAATCGAATGACTACCAAAAATAGCTTTGCATCACAAGCCCTCACCTGGCCCACAGACATTGAACCTGCTACCGTAAAAGGAAAGGGGAAGAAGCTTAGTCGATACCATAATTAGCACAAATAACGAGCAAGCTACTCAAACTTAGCCTGCGTGAAATTGACTTTAAACCTTAACGATCCAAACTGAGCAGAGCAGCTATAATCCTCCACAATTTTATGAATTTTATAAATATATTTTAATGTATATTTATATATATTTATATATATTTTAGTATTTAAATAATTAAATTCTTAAGTGTTGACTATTTTAAAGTCAAAGGATTATTTAATGTTTTTAAATAATCAAATATTTTATTTAGTCATACTTTGAAAGTTATTTAATAGTTTAATTATTTTTGAGTTGTAGTATAAAAGATTTTAAAATGGATTAGAGGAGCCCAACTCAACTCAAGCACCCAATCATTGATTCTAAAAGTCTAAACACAATTCTCTAAACCCACAAGGGATTACCTATATAAACCCAATATAAACCCAAATTTCCCACACTAAATTACTCACCCTAATTTTTCCTCTCCTCTTTTCTTTCTCTCTCTCTCCTCACTCGGCCTCCTCCTCCCTCCACCCGACTTCTTCCTCCTTCGGTGCTCTAGCCAGCCGCGCCGCCCAGCCACTGCCGCCAGCTGCGGTGGTTATCCCTCCTCTCGGCCGTGTCTCCCTTTCTCTTCTTCTTGGTTTATTTCTTCCTCCTCTATATTATTTAATGTTAAGATTATGTTTTAAGTATTGATTTAATGTTTTCATTATTAAAGTTTGTAATTTTGATGATTTAAATATAAATTTCAGATTATATGATTTGTATAGTAAGGTGATTAAATTTCATATTTATTAATTATGTTTAAGTTAGGATTTTAAGCATCAAAGCATGGATTTTTAAGGTTTTATGAGTTGGAAATTGTAGTACTATATTATAGTTTATTAAAATTGAGTACTCTAATGTTTATGATTATGATTATGTTAAAGTATGTTTTAAAAGGTTATGAACATATTATAAGTTGCTGTAATTTTTATTAGTATGCTTATGATGGAGTTTTAAATGTCAAAGTATGGTTTTTTAAGGTTTATAATGACTAGTATGGTAGTACTATACTAGGAGACATTAGTAGTTGGAGTTTTAATGATTAAAAAGGATTTTAAACACTTTTGAAGAGGGTTTAAAATGTTTTAAAGTTGCTGGAAATTTATTTGAGTATTGATTATTGGTTGTGTTGGTATTTGGTAGGCGGAGAATTCTCTTTGGGCGATTTCTAAGGTTGATAAAGTGGCCTCTCATATTGTCTACACAAGGTACGTACATACCTATGTGTTAGTAGACTAGTATCATGTAGTATAGGGAACTTTTTATAGTTCATATGTGGTTTATATTCAAGTGGAATTGCATGTTTTATGCCGTTGTGTGAATCATGTTGCTTATTTTGGTTATAATATGTTTGTATGGATGATTGATGCAAGCATGGGGGATTGAGAACTTTATTTTATTAATCACATGAGGGATTAATATTTATATTATTTATTGGATCATGTTGTTCCCTTTGGATTATTTATTATATTTACTTTATGAGAACCGTGGGCCTTATTTGGTAAGTTGGATATTCACCTATGGAAAGGTTGGTTGATTGTTGACTTAGATCAACAAATAAATATTGGTTGGTTATCGAACTAAGTATTGGAATCATTCTTGGATTATTTGAGTTGTTGATCACCTTATCTAATCATAAGATAAAAATGGAAGCTTTGTGTATTCATGATATTTATGTTGGTTGCCTTACTTTGTGAGTCACAATGAGTAGATAATTTATTAATAACTTAAAGTGGAAAGTGAATAGCAATAAGTTTTAGACTTGTGCACGTATGAAGTGTTAGACTAGTATGAGTTGGAGTACATGGTGGTAGCTATGGCTTTTCTTGGGACCGGATTGATCACCGTGTCCTATTTTATTTAAATTAGTACCTCGATATCGTTGGTCATGGGAGTACGGAGCCGCGCCCGTACTTCATCTTCTAAATTGAAGACTGGTTTGGTTTGGACAAGTCTTTCCATTGCCTATTTAATTTAATTATAATTAATCTATTGATTTTGGAGTCTAGTACAATATAGTCAATCTGTTATTTATTTATGTTACTACTTATATTTGAGTTAATGTTTATTAGTATCATGTTAGGTTTTATATTTTATTTAGTATGTAGTACTCATTTCCGCGATTACGTGCTTTTTGTGTATATCATGGTTATGCCTTATTGATCCCGTGATGACCCATTTGGTGAGCATCCCGAGGATCAATAGAGCATCAACCATTTCGAGTCTAAAGATATTACATCGTGGGTTCGTGTTTCGTGGAGATCTTGTATTTAGCTTTAATACTTTCATAGTTTTTTTATTATCATTGTGGTTGAGTAGTTGACTTTTGGTTTGGTTGACTTTTGGTTTGGTTTTTGGAGTTGACTTATGGTTGACTAAGTTAGTAAGTTTTCAAAGTTATTTATTTATTTCCACTGCAAAATTCTAAATAAGCCGATACGTTATCACACGGGCGATAATGCTTTGATAATTCTCTAAGTTTATATTAAAAGGGTATTTTGGAAAATAGAGAATTGCAGCTCAACTCAAAAAGTTCATGACCAAGCTCAATTATATGAATGAAATAGAATCAATGAGTCTTGACTTTATGAATCACAAGATTCAACAAAAGAACTTGTGAGGGCCTCGAAGTATTTGCAAAATGTTAAAAGTAGGATCCTCGATGACATAACTACATAAGTACCCTTGGTTGGTTGGAGCCGGTTGATCATAACTCGGGCTTGAGTCGAGTTACGAGCCAAGCAAAGCCTGACATCTCCGAACATGTTGTTGTGAGCCAAGACAAGTGGAGCAACCCCAAGCTTCAGCTCCAGTCAGCGCACTATCACCCCAAGCATTGATGTCATCTTCAGGCACAATTAAGAGGCCATTTGTTCAAATTCATAAGAGTTGAAGCCGGAGCTCAAAATAAGTTAGAGTTGAAGCTCACAACATCCTAATAGAGTGGAAGCTCAATATACCCTATTGAACAGGACATTCAACAAAACCACGACATCCCAAAATTGAACACGACCATAAAGTTGGAACTCCCATTACATACTAATTAAGCTGAAGCTCAATTCACCAGAAAAGTGTGAAGCCCACACATCTGTAAGATTACACCTCCAAGCACACATTGCTAGTTGGACGTCTATACAGCAAGGATAACTGACAATCTTGCTGGTGCGACCTTTCCAACAACCTATCAATCTTTCCCAGCAACTGATGCAATAATATCAGCAAAATCCTTAACTGATTTGCACACTCTCCCCCCTCTCCAGGACGACAACATAGAAAGTGCCAATAACTCTATCCACTCATAAGTTGTGCACGAATCACATACATGATCCACAATCATATTTCAGATCGGATACCCAATATCTCAAACTTTCTATCTCCACTATAGTATCTAATCAAATACAATAGATATCCAACATCCCAAAAATACTTGAATCGAATACTACCAGAGATCTGAAATCCAACATCAGACAATCAGCATTAATTAAAATCAGTATAAAGGGTTGGATACGGGTACGTGTCATGGTGTCCAATTCATCATGCACCAAATTCAATAAAAAGTTTGTATATAATAACATTTCTTTTCATTCATATGACCCATTCAATATTTCTCCTTAAACTTTGTGCCATATAAAAGGGGTAGACATTAATAAAAGTCGAGGGAGAAGTATAGACCAACTCTCTTTGAAATCTGTCAAAACACGGATACAAGGTTGAACCCCCTCAAGTTATCTTAAAATTGAGAATAGTAAAACCTTATAATACATGAATCTAATCTGTTATTTACCAACTTACAGTTAACCCATTCCCAGCTCCTCCCTCCACCAACCAATGAAAAAGGAAAAATCAAAATATTCTCAAGTCAACCTGATGGTTATGGCCTCGTTCTCTACTAATTTACTTGAAAATATTCTACAAAAATCAGTTTTGATCTGTAAAAACCTGTGTCATCAATAAAAAACAGTTTGAAATTTTAATTAATTATATTTAGTAAACCACATATGACAAAACACTAAAATTCAGGGAATATCAATTTTCGTTTTAATTAATATAGATTTCAATTTATAAAAATCAGGTGAACTTAAAAAAGGTCTATACTCTATATAACCCGTAGTTGTAAGCATTGCCACAATAATCTTGTAACTTCTTTAGCAGTCAACTTTCAACTCTGAATTCTAATTGATTACATGAAATGTCTCAATAAACCCAAGAGCATTCTCAAATATCAATAATCTATCAGGTTTCAACTAAAAACTTATTCCATCGGTTGTTATGCTGACAAGTGGACATTTTGGCTAGTATAGAGATGCTCCATACAGGAATTTCCAGTGAACTAATACACAAAGTAATGCAATCAACCATCTAATGCACCAAAATAGCCAACAAATACGAGACTCACTACAACTTGATGGGGTTGAACCTTAAAAGTTAAGTCTTTTGTCATTTTTGTTTCAATAACGATGCACTTCCATTAATCAAGCACATCTACTCCAAAATTAGACAATTGTTTATCATCTTACCTTTTTTTTTTTTTTTTTTTTTTGCTGAGACTTCTCCATGCTATTTGACTGTGAAGATTTGATTTTCACTAAGTAAGTTGATCAACAGCACGACTTGAATCCAAAGTCTTACAGATGACCATGACCTTATTTCGTTTGGACAAGCTAGGCTCAAGAACCTGCATTGACACGAAAAAAGAGTGCAACATTGCTGGAAGATAACGCCACCTAGCTTCCTTCTGGTAAGAAGACCATGAGGATTTTCGCATACTTCTGGTTTTTTAATACTAAGGCCACCTAGCTTGTAATATCCCTCATGATTGCTTTTGGGGATTTAAGGAGCTACTCATTCCAACAAGACGCATCTTTCTTTTAGGGAGCTTATTTCCTTAGTTATTCCACGCTAAGCGTGCTTGGTCGGGAGTAGTCCAGAGATGGGTGACCTCTTGGGAAGTTTTTCAGGGTGCGCATGAGTGAGGACAAAATGTGCCGGAAGAACTTGTGTTGGTTATTGAGGACAGTTGTTGGCCCTGGATGCGCATTGGTGACAATATACTCGACTCCGTATGGGTCGGGGTGTTACAAATGGTATCAGAGCAACCCTACGACCGCGTGTTGAGGCGACCCTAAGGCCGCCAGGCCGAATATTAGGAGTCCTCGAGCGCCTAGTGGGGGAGGATTCTGGGCCGCATTGTCATAAGGAGCGACCTGCAGGTCGTCGACCGAATATCCGGAGTCTCCGGCGATCAATTTCTAGGGTGGGCGACCCACGTGTCGTTGTGGCCGAATATGTGGAGTCCTCAGCGCAACGAGGGCGTTCGCCGCTCTCAAGTGGAGGTGTATGTAATATCCCTCATGATTGCTTTAAGGGGATTTAGCGAGGCTACTTGATAAGTGCATATTTATACATATTTTTACCCTCTAATATAATACGTTTAGTGTCGTCTCGTTGAGTTATATGGGTTAAATATTATACTTTTAGGTTATTTCGGTTAAATAACAAGTTTGAATTATTATATATTATAACTTACTTATTCCCTAATAGTAGCCGTGTTTATATGATTATTTATTAGTTTGACCCATATTATATTTCTATACTATTAATTATATATCTAATGTTGACGAGTGCTTAATAATTTTGGAGATTTAGAAATGGAAATGAGCCTTCGAGAATTAACGAGTCAAGCCATTTAACTCAATGTCAACCAAAGAAGAAAAGGAAACTTGGAATTCCTTTGATGAAGACACGCCACTTAGAAAATGGACTAAAGCCCAATTGTGCCAATAATCCACGCAAAGAAAGAGCATTAAAGAAGGTAGAATGGGGAATAAAAGGAAAAGAATACAAGGCCCTATTGATTTGTTGGGGCTGAAGAATATGCATCATGAAGGAAGTAAAAACCCACGTGGGTATTAAGAAAAATAAAAGGAGGGTTTGGCTGAGGATAATGCCCTCACAACCGCACACAACAGGAGGAAGTAGGAATAAAGAGGAGGCGGCACGTAGGACGCACAACGGAGCATAACGAAAGCGGTTCGTAGAAGACGAAATTTCGGCCTAGAAATTCGTCCCTAATGAGTTTTCTCTACTCTTTTCTATCTCTTTTCTTTGTTTTCATGTCTAATTTAGAGTAGTTTAAATTAGTAGGAACATGTAATTGAATCTTGTTATGGGTTTATGAGATTATGATTTTTGTTTGTTCAATTGATTAGTTTGAGTGGATATTCACACAAAATTCATTATCTAAGTTTATAATTCATGAATGTTAATTTTAGATTGATCACCTAGGGTTTTATTCATGGTTATTTGCTTGAATTAACAGTAATATTATTAGGTTGAAGCTTTCTTGTCTGATATTATTGCTGGAATTTTGTGTGATGTTAATTTTAATTTAGTTGCAGCTTTCTGGCTTGATTAAAGTTAACTGATTGGTGTTCTTAAAGCGGTCAAGTTTGTTAATTTAATACATGCTTTCATTGTTAAATTGATAATATTGATTAGGACTAAACTTGCGTGTGTTCACGGGGTTTAGATAGTATGAATGATAAAGCGACTAATTTTCTTGCGTTCAAGGGATTATTTGTTAACCAATCTATCTATCGACTAGTTTAATGATTCAATGATTAAACCCTATCATCAAAAGGAAATTACTTGTTTCCTATTAGCTTCTTTATTAAATTATAAAACCGAATTTATTTCCTGCAATTTATATTTTCATTACGTTAGTTTAATAGTTTTAGGTATAGTTTTGATATTCGAAAACCCCCATATTATATAGTAATAGTCATATATATAATTAAATACTTAGTTTAAGATAATAACGCAGTCTCTGTGGGTTCGACCCTTACTTTCCCTATCTATCTGTTAGAGTTAGTGAGTGATTTATAAATTTAATGTTGTTGCGGAAACGACACGCATCAAATTTTGGCGCCGTTGCTCTGGGACCGTTGTTTTATTATCTTAAAGCTGGTTTTTTTTTTTTCCTTTTAATTGGTTTTTGTTGATTTCTTTTTGATACTTTGGTTAGTAGATTAATATCATTTACTTGCTAGTTTATTTGCAAGCAATAGCCTTTTGGGATGTCAGGAGAGGGTGAGAAAACTTTAAAACAATTATTATACCCTTCTTTAGGGGTGCAATCTTTAAGTATTGTCTTTCCTCTCTTAGAAAAATCATTTAAGTTTAATTCTTGTTTTATCTCCCTACTCCCTAAATTTTATGGCGGTGCAAATGAGGATCCCCAAAGACATATACATGAGTTTTATGTTGCTTGTTCAACTTTGCATTTTGAGGGTATAGATGATGACCAAATTCGGCTTCGTGCTTTCCCCATTACTTTACATGACTTGGCTAGAGATTGGCTTTATCTTCTTCCACCTAAATCTATTACTTCTTGGGATAGTCTAGAAAGAGCTTTTATGGAAAAATACCAACCCTCGAGTAAAATTCGATCTATACGAAAGCAAATTTGTCATATTAAGCAAGACGAAACCGAGTCTCTAAGTGAGTATTGGCAAAGGTTTAATAGACTATGTATTTCTTGCCACCAACATCAACTTAGTGAGCAATTCTTGATTCAATGTTTTTATGATGGGTTGTTGGATGATCAAAAGTATTTGATGGACATTGCTAGTTGTGGTACCTTGGAGAAGAAAACTCCTAGTGAAGCTAGAGAGTTAATTTCGACTTTGGCCCTTAACAATCAACATTATGAGATAAAGAATAATTGTGACGAAAAAGTGAAAAATCAGGTAAGAGAACAAACTGAACGATTTGCTGAATTTCAAGATGTAATCTCTAGTGTTAGTAACCAAGTTTCCAGTTTTAGTACTCAACATGAGTCTTTGGAAAATTTAGTTAAGCAATTAACTCTCCAAATAGGGCAAGTTCACTCTCATGGGTCAAGTAGTCATGAACAAACCGAGAACCATCTCCACCATCTAGACACCCAAATTGAACGCTTGGGTGTCACACTTAGAAACATAGAGAATAAATTAGATGGACAAATTTTAGAGAAACCTCCAACTTACTTTTTAGGTGAAACTAATGCCATGATTTTGAACAATGATAAGGACTTTAGTTGTATAAGTGAGGTGGATAATAAATTTGAGGTTACCCATAAGGAGTCTAAAGAAACCGATAAGAGAATATGGGATGAGTTCAAGATTCCGATGATGAGAATGATGAACAAAGTGGCTAGTGGATTATTACACTAAAGACTCGAGATTTTACCTTGTTCTTTTGAAAATAATTTGGAAACAAAATTGGATGGACTTGTAGCAAAACCTTATGAAGAATCTAAAGAAATTGAAGATGTCGAGCATAAGTTATATAACTTTAATGAGGTTGCATTGATGGAAATTGAGGATTTAGAGCGACTATTAGGTATTGAGACCGAACCTAATTTTGATTTTCTAATTAATTCTATGGGAGATACTTCACAAATTGAGATTGATGGTTTAACTGAAATGCTTGAGAATGACTCACCTTCACCACTTGAAATAGAAGAGGACACCACACTTTCTCCTATAGTTGAAGTCAATGATAACTATTCTGAACAAGACTTTTCTTATGCTCTTGAACCATCCATGCCATTATCTAACTCACTAAGTTTATCTTTTGCACCTAATTATGAGTCTTATAAGCCTAAGTTTGAATTGATAAACTTGCTGCATTTTTGTAACCAAACCAAATGGAAAGAGTCTTTATGTTCTAAAAACGAGTTGCACGTTCAATTTTGCTTTAATATGATAGTTTGGTTTGTAGGAAGGCTTTTACTACATTGTGTTTGGAGTGCACGAGAGATAGCTTTAGCTACTGTTGCGTATGGGGCAGCGGGTGTTTGATGCCGCATACAATTTTGCAATGTCGAGCCAACGACGAGAAACAAAGGCGCCGCTTGGGAGGCAACCCAAGGATTTATTGTTTTCTATTTTATTTTATTTTTCTTCAGCTCAATAAACTATTCTAACTACTCTGTGTATTGTTGATCTAGGATGCTCTGCCTTCTGCCCATCTGCTGATGTCGCTGAATCTGTTAGCTACTACACATTGTTGCTACACACCGATGCTCATCTTCTTCCCCGTTTAATTGCAATTTTCAGGACACCAACTAATATATGGAGAATATTTCTACAGTCTACATACACCAGGTTGTCTCCTTCTTTGTTTCTACTGTTTCTTTTCTTCTCCCCACTTCTATTTTTAGTTTGATTTTATAAACATTGAGGACAATGTTGATTTTAAGTGTGGGGGTAATTTTGGAGTTATTTCGAGCTGAATTATGAAATTTCTTTCGTTTGCTGGATATTTGCTGGAGAAATATGTTGAATATAGGTGTCTTGATTGAAAAAAAAAATGGATTGTCATATTTATAAGGGAGGTGCTGCCGAAATTTGCGCAGAAGATTATAAGTTTTATGTCTGATTTGAAGGCAAATTCCGTTAGCTTAATTTGATTGAAAAGAAATATAATCAGTTTAAAAAAAAAAAAAGTTAATTGCATAGCATCATTGTACAAGTGTTTGGCAAGTGGTAAGAATGGTTATTTATGATTTGAGTTGTGATTGACTTGGTGAACATCTATAACCATTGTGAGACTTTTGAGCCTTTTAATAGACTAAAACATCTATGTTAGTCTCTAGTTTTTCATGAGAGTGTGTGTTAGTTCCTGGTGAAGTATAGACTCTTGAATTTGCATTGGTTTCTTCGAGACTACATTGAAACATGAGCATACATAAAAATGATAAAGGCATTTGTTTTTCTTGAACCATTAGCCTAAGCCACCTACATTATTGTACTCCTTTAAGAAAAAAAAACCCTTTGAGCCTTAAGCCTATTTCTTTTGTTTAAACCACATTACAAGCTTATAATCCTAAACACATGTCCTAACCAAAGCTTTGAGCTAGTGGAATATAATTTGGTGTTTGGAGTATTATTTGTGAAGGGTATGTATAAAATTATTATTATGGAGGTGGTGTTCTCTATTTTATATCAATGGTTATTACGAGATTGTGAAGAAGAAAAAAAAAACAAATTTCAAGAAGAATCTGAAAAAATATATGATATGTGATACGAGAAAGATAAGATTATGAAAAAAAAAAAAGTAATAATAAGTCAAATGTTATCATTCAGAGCAAATGGTGCACAAAGAGATATATGGGTTGTAAATTATTGGAATTGGATTATTTAGTAACATTTAAATAGAGTTGAAGTTTATTTGTTGGCTTTTTTTTTATTTGGCCATGGGGTTATTGTTCTTATACTCCACTAGCTCTTAAGCTTTTAAGCACTAAATCCGAAATAATCCCTACCCTTACCTTAGCCTTACATTACAACCTTATTAAGTCCTTTTGATTTTTGTATGTTCTATGTCTTACTAAGTAGTGAAGGATTGAACGATATGCAAATTTAAAGAAGAAATATTTCATTTCGAGTCGACATTATAGAATTTGAGTGATAATTATTATGACCCCAAACACATGAGAGGGTATGAATTTATATTTATTTTTTATTTGCACAACTAAAGCGAGGGTTCATCAAGTTAATTACTTACATTACTCAAATCTTGAATATGGTTGTGGTAAGATGTGTTAAAAACACTAATACATGAAGTACTATGTGATTTGAAGAGTTGGTTAATCTTATGCCTGCTTGCTTGCGACATATGAATACCGTTTTCGAACTAAAATTATTTCCATAAATCTTATTTTTGGTCTTTCTGAAAACTTTCAGTTGAGTTATGGCTACTTATAATAGGAGTTGCCTGAAAAGTCAATCAGATGGGAAGTTAAAATTTATAATGGCAGATAGATGCTAGTTATAGTCCTAGTTTGATCGAGGACGATCAAAAGCTAAGTGTGGGGGAATTTGATAAGTGCATATTTATACATATTTTTACCCTCTAATATAATACGTTTAGTGTCGTCTGTTGAGTTATATGGGTTAAATATTATACTTTTAGGTTATTTCGGTTAAATAACAAGTTTGAATTATTATATATTATAACTTACTTATTCCCTAATAGTAGCTGTGTTTATATGATTATTTATTAGTTTGACCCATATTATATTTCTATACTATTAATTATATATCTAATGTTGACAGGTGCTTAATAATTTTGGAGATTTAGAAATGGAAATGAGCCTTCGAGAATTAACGAGTCAAGCCATTTAACTCAATGTCAACCAAAGAAGAAAAGGAAACTTGGAATTCCTTTGATGAAGACACGCCACTTAGAAAATGGACTAAAGCCCAATTGTGCCAATAATCCACGCAGCAAAGAGCATTAAAGAAGGTAGAATGGGGAATAAAAGGAAAAGAATACAAGGCCCTATTGATTTGTTGGGGCTGAAGAATATGCATCATGAAGGAAGTAAAAACCCACGTGGGTATTGAGAAAAATAAAAGGAGGGTTTGGCTGAGGATAATGCCCTCACAACCGCACACAACAGGAGGAAGTAGGAATAGAGAGGAGGCGGCACAGAGGACGCACAACGGAGCATAACAGAAGCAGTTCAGAGAAGACGAAATTTCAGTCTAGAAATTCGTCCCTAATGAGTTTTCTCTACTCTTTTCTATCTCTTTTCTTTGTTTTCATGTCTAATTTAGAGTAGTTTAAACTAGTAGGAACATGTAATTGAATCTTGTTATGGGTTTATGAGATTATGATTTTTGTTTGTTCAATTGATTAGTTTGAGTGGATATTCACACGAAATTCATTATCTAAGTTTATAATTCATGAATGTTAATTTTAGATTGATCACCTAGGGTTTTATTCATGGTTATTTGCTTGAATTAACAGTAATATTATTAGGTTGAAGCTTTCTTGTCTGATATTATTGCTGGAATTTTGTGTGATGTTAATTTTAATTTAGTTGCAGCTTTCTGGCTTGATTAAAGTTAACTGATTGGTGTTCTTAAAGCGGTCAAGTTTGTTAATTTAATACATGCTTTCATTGTTAAATTGATAATATTGATTAGGACTAAACTTGCGTGTGTTCACGGGGTTTAGATAGTATGAATGATAAAGCGACTAATTTTCTTGCGTTCAAGGGATTATTTGTTAACCAATCTATCTATCGACTAGTTTAATGATTCAATGATTAAACCCTATCATCAAGAGGAAATTACTTGTTTCCTATTAGCTTCTTTATTAAATTATAAAACCGAATTTATTTCCTGCAATTTATATTTTCATTACTTTAGTTTAATAGTTTTAGGTATAGTTTTGATATTCGAAAACCCCCCATATTATATAGTAATAGTCATATATATAATTAAATACTTAGTTTAAGATAATAACATGATCTCTGTGGGTTTGACCCTTACTTTCCCTATCTATCTCATTAGAGTTAGTGAGTGATTTATAAATTTAATGTTGTTGCGGAAACGACACGCATCACTACTCATCCCAACAAGATGCATCTTTCTTTTAGGGAGCTCATTTCCTTAGTTACTCCACAGGTTAAGCGTGCTTGGTTGGGAGTAGTCCAGGGATGGGTGACCTCCCGGGAAGTTTCTCGGGTGCGCATGAGTGAGGACAAAATGTGCCGGAAGAACTTAGGTTGGTTATTGAGGACAGTTGTTGGCCCTGGATGCGCATTGGTGACAATATACTCGACTCCGTATGGGTTGGGGTGTTACATAGCTTCCGAAGTCATACGGACTACCACTATGAGGGAAGTATTAGTGAAGAAAGGAAACAAGAATGGCAAGTGGAATTACAAAGCAATTATATTTTATCTAATCTTATTCTTGATAGAATGTTTAAGCTATCTAATGACAAGTATACTCCCCATGGAGATCATAAACATGCTCCATTCAATCTATCATGTTACTACATGTCAACCAAATAACCTCGCTAAGTAAGAAAGATTAGCATGGAAACTAGATTCTCTATGGTTTTTTCATTTGTTGAACTCAAACATCCTATCGGACCCTTATGTAGAGGGATTTAAAATATCGCGAATTTCATTACGGTAACACTGTTTAATAAACGATCTCGTAGTATGTTCTTAAATAACATTGTGTATGCTCTATCCAGGTTACGTGATGACTTGATTTGGACCTACCCTATTTTTCTCTTTCGTCTACCTTTTGTAGCTACTTGTGCAACCTTTTTTCTGTTTCTAATTATGTTAATTTGTTAATTTGTATCTGTGCACATTGGTTGTTTGTATGACATGCTACATCTTGTAGGTACCTTGAAGTATCGGTTTGTGCTCTTCCCAAGGGAAACAAAAAATTTCCGCATCCGGCATTGTAATTGGAGGATCTCTTACAAGTACGTTGCTTTGTTGTTAAGAGACTACAGCCTGTTTGGTTAGTGGTCATAAATAGTGGTAATGGTAATGAAATTTAGTGTTAATTTGTAAAGAAGTTCTCATGTCAATGACCATGGGAATGAAACTTTATCACAAAACATGGGTTTCCCTTTATAAATTTTCATTACCACCCAATACCACCTCCCCAAGTGGTAATGGATAGTAATGAGATTTTAGAAAGAAAATGGATATCTTGGGATGAAGTAGCATTACCATAGGTAATGACATTGAATTTCTAGTACAAATTTACACTATAATGCATTACCATTCCCACCATTTATCGCCCTCTTACCAAACGGGCCGCTATTGATAGAAATCTCTAGTGTATGTTATAGGCCACCGTGTCTAGTGTGCAATTATCTCGCAATTTCTTCATTTACATGTTGTAGAACCTAAAAATCTTAAGGCTAATCACTAAGGTAGGAATATTTTGCAGTGATTTTGTAGCCCAGTTCTTAAATTTGCTTTATGATTATGTTTTAACTTTTAATGCACACCTGAGATGTATGTGGACAAGTTAAAATAATTTCTCTTATCAGAGTAACTGTGAACACAATTTCTCCTATCAGATTGTCTCACAAGCGTGTTCGTCATATACACATATTGGGTATTACAACTTAATATTTATCATAATTTCATCTACTCATATTGGACATTAATACTTGTATGCCAAAATATTCACAACGATTGAGTTTGCATAGTTAGGAGAGTTGATTTGGGGACACCATTTGTCAAATACTAGCAGTCTGGCACCTATTTTAGAATTCACTAATTAAACCTCCTACCAACTTCTCCCACCTTGTGGTTGGAAGATGAAAAAGCTTATCATTATCCCCGGATTCTCACTACATGATCTGATCATTCTTCAGATATGACAGAATCTGATACATCCTATATTTTACTACAATAGCCCCATACATATAAACATTTCTTACGAGAAAGAGTACCCAAAAAATAAGCTTAGTATTATGAATTTATGACATTAAAAAACAAAAACAAACCTATTGACTCCCATATACGGTGTGCCTTTCAAGCCAAATACAGGCAGTAAACATGTTGAATCATTGGAACTCACCATACACTGAATAACAAAGTAATCAACTTAACAATAGTAGCAAACAAAACAAACAGAGTAATCAACTTAACAATAGTAGCAAACAAAACAAACAGAGTAATTAACTTAATAATAGTAGCTAACAAATCAAAGACACTACTTGGAAGTTGAACATAATAAGTTGGTAACATGACACATAAAAAAGCTCTTGCTATCCCTCCACAGCCCACTCTATACCTACAAGAATCATGGATATAAGCTGCATCAACAAGAATGTATTTGACATTGTTAATTTTAGTAAGGGGATTTAGGAGATTAAAAAAACCCAGCAAAAACATAACAAAGTACAAAATCAGTAATAAGATGCTATACAAATCCACACTAAATAAAACCAAGACAATAGTTAAAAAGTTGAGCAAGGGAAACTGAAGCAAAGAAAGGTCTCCTCACTATTATTTCATGCATAACTTCTAAGTGAGTCACAATTTCTACATGGAGTACATTAATCATGTTAAGATATAGATTATCTTCAAATTTGAATTTTAGCCATTCGAGGTGCACCTAAAATGGATCAAATATATCAGCAACAATAACAATGTATTTATGCAATTTGCCGAGGAACTGTACTAGGAAAGTAAACAAGGATGCTAATCTAGGAAAATGGGAACAAAAAGCGAAAGAGTACTCGCAATCTGCAGGATTTCTAGTTATAAGCGTAAAGCTACAAGCTTAATTGAATTATGACCTTTTAGAAACACGACATATAGTATGCAACTTCAGTAATCAAATGAGTGGAGAACAAAGATCCATCTAACTTATAACTAACGTAAAATTTGTTGGCTATAGAGAAGTGCCAAAATGTAGTGACCAATGTGAAGATTATTAATACCTTTTCCATCTTTTTACTTATTCCATGTTTAACCCATTCCACGAAGCCTCTCATCAGTTTCCTATAGAATGGAGAAGACATAAATAACAATTATATATGTGCTTCGAAATATGTAGTAGTAGCATAAATAAGAGCATTAATGTCAACAAGCACATGTATAACAATTATGAATCGAGAATGACAACCAAATAACATGAAAAACTACAAAAAAATGGTGTCATTACCTTATGTCCCTCCTACTCCTTCTCCCTTTGTTTCCCCCTCCTTGAGTTTTTACCGCATTGTTGCTTGATCTCGAGGTCACTGGAACCATCCAACATAAGAAGGTTTTCCACGCATAAAGTAGCCTCAAATTTCCTTTCGAATGCTCAACACGAGAACTAATATCTTCCATAACCATGTTTTCCAAATCAAGAGAAGTAACCTTAAAAGGGCCAAGCCCTAAAAGTAACTCCGTCCTGGTCCTAGTGAAGGCAATAGTCCTCTCATATATGTCAGCAGAGATGTCAGCTCTATTAAATCGAATTAGCTTAGTCCATGATTCAACCATCCCATATTATTTCATTACCGATATCTCTAATCCGTTCACATGATTAATCAAAATACATAAGCACTCATCCAAAACCCCCACATGCATGAAGCAATAGGAACTCATATCAACCTTTGGCACCGGCATCTCACCAAAACTATAAAAATTAAGATTGAAACTAAGTATAGGAAGTGGAGGCTCATGAGGCTTAGTAACATGGATCCAATGTAAATTCTCATTAACCAATACACCATCCAACCGCCTACAATCGAAATAAATAGGGACATGATCAAGTATCCTTATCCAAGAATCAGATTTCAAGCGATAAACCATAAGTTCAATATAGGATGAACCATCCATTTCCTCATTAAAACACTGTAGAATTGTAACAAACTTGTAGTCATCCGCGACACTATCATAACCGAATCCCTAATAAACGTGTGAGCGAGATGAAGAATGTGAGAAGGCCTTGCTAAAAAGGTAGCACTTTGTGTGTTCGAGTCGTAGGGTTGAATAAGAACACACCGAAATTATCATTATCATAGTTCCAAAGACAAAGCAAGCCATTGCACGATCCTATGATGGAACCATCTCCATGATCTGTTTTTTAAAAGGGTAATTTAGCTCAACAGCATTGTCAAAAGTATCAAAATCACCCATATGAAGAACAAGTTTTTGGAACACGAAATGGAGGTTGGATTGAGTGGCTGAGGATTGTTGTAAATGTGATTTTGCAAAATCAGGATCACTGATTAGTTCATACCATGACTTGCATACACTCTTGAATCGTATAAGTGGTTTTGCGGCAATCTTAACGAATATCAACTATTATATCCATAGGGAAGGTTTCTATTGTCTCCATTTTACTTGAAAAAATTTGACAATTTCTATGGGGTTAATCAAAATTGAGTTTAATAAAAAATGATCGACCTTTTTTTTATATATAAATAAAATCAATTCAGTAATTTAAAGTCATACGACATCTACAAAATAATTCAAAATCAATCCAACAAAATTCTATTATGCCAAAATCACGATAGTTGATCGAGCTTAAGTTTCTGCAAAAGTAAAACAAAGAAGGCTCGAGTAACAAACCGCAATGGAAGACCAAGTGACAACCTTTAATCGATCTATTGGACGGAGATAAATTGGATCATATCAAACTTCCCGTTTGGGAACTCGATCGGACGATTACGTGTGGAGAGTTGATTGAGAAGGGAATGTTAGGATAGTGGTAATCTCCCCCAAATCTCAAATAAAACGGGATTGTTATGATACGGTGAAGTCCACCGAACAAAATACGACACTACATTAAATGTTAGAGGCAATATTTCTCCATCCTACTACCTAAGTACCTAGCTATAGCAAATAAATGTTGACTATATAATTTCTATGTGGTAATTTGCATGCCTATAAATACTACTATTGTAAGAAGTTAACGACATCATATTTTCTACTCAATATAAGATATACTTCTCGTTCTGCTTTAAATGAAACGTAGGACCTTGGCACGGGGATTTAGGAGAGAAGAGAGATAGAGAGAAAGAAAAGAGGGATCCATGTGATGAGGAGAGAGATAGAGAAAAGTGAATACCAAATAAGGTAACGTTTCATTTATTTTGGAACGATCTATAATGATAAGTGTTTCATTTAATTTAGAATGGAGGAAGTATGTTTCTTTCTCTTGCTTCCATATTTCTCACTTGACACGATATCAGCCACGAGCTTGCTACAAAAAAAAAGCTAAATGTACCTTTGAACTTTTGCATCCATTTTGTCTCAAATTCTAATTTTTTTTCAAGCCCAACCCATTTACTATCCGAACATAGATCAATAAAGTAGCGGGATCAACATTGTTTTACACAATGTCTCTGTTCTCGGCCTCTCGGGTATTTATTTTTGGATAGAAATAATTTACCTTTAACTACTGACCCAACGAGCGTAACGCAAGTTAGTCCCGACATAATAACCTTATACGATGGTACGAATGCCCGTCCTGACGAAAATTCACAAATCCTTTGTTCCTAACATCACTAATGATACTGCACTCCAGCCAATTGAAAATCAATCCCGCCAAATAATAAAAAGAAATAGGGTTGAACAGGAAGGAACTAGTAGCAAACGTCACCATGCCACTAGCTCATAAAAAAAAAATGATACTAACGCCACCTTCATGGAGGGCAAGGACATTTTATTTTACGTTTTTTTTTTAACCGCCTATATAGACGGTTAAACTTTTTAAATTTACCGTCTACATGGACGACCTAGTAAAGTGATAAAATTAGTATATTTTATATGTGCAATAATGTTACATGTATGCAGAAACGAGAATCCTAAGCACTATTTATATATTATTGTCTCTTATTTTCTATTTTTATTGCATTTGTAGTTACTAGTTACATATATTATATCACCATTTTACCGATATGCATAATAGTAGACCAATTTATGCCTATAAATTGCTTCTAATATACCTTTGCAAATTGAGAGTTTTTTAGAATTTTGTTACATTGTATATCTTTAACTGTAGATGAACTGTATGATTAGGGGATAACCCTCTATAAAATTAAAGGCGGATTACCCATCCCCTTTTTCACCATACATCCCTTAACTCACAATTTCTTTTTCTTTTTCCTCAATCTTTCGGCCACCATGTTCCACACCGACGAAAACCGTCCTCCACCCTCAACTTCTTCCTTTTGAGGAGGATTTTAGGAAAATAAAGCTCTACTTATTCTTTATAGCCGGTTTCCTTTTTCCTTCTCATGGCATTAATGATATATCTCCTACTCCCTCCGCTTTTTCTTATTTGCTACATTGTCGCTTCGAGAATGAAGCCACTAATTTTCACCGATTATTTTGATTTTTTATAAGTAAAAATATAGTGATGTGTAGTCTTGTTAGACTCGTCCCGATGTGTAGATTCATAATATCAAATTTTATAATTTTTAATTAAACGAAATAAAAGATATTAAGAGTTAAATAATGCATTGAAAACGCAGCAACAACAATGTAGCAAATAAAAAAGTAGACGGAGTAATACACAAGTAGAGCCTCAATGTCCCCGGAAGAGTTGACGAAAAATGCACCCGAAATTTATTTTTTGTCTTGAAGTGCAATTTTTGGAAGTATTTTTTTACTCCATAGCGGTTGAAATGACATACGATGAAAATGATATAGAACCAAATATAGTAGATTAATGTCGCCGCGAAAACATTGGCCAAAATGGAAAGAAGCAATTCAAGCGTAATTGAAATCACTTGAAAACGTGAGGTATTTGGACAAATAACCCAAATACCAAAAGGTGTAAAACCAGTTGGGTTCAAATGGGTATTCATGAGAAAACGAAATGAGAAAATGAGGTTACTAGATATAAGACAAGACTAGTAGCCCAAGGTTTCACAGAAATGCCAGTGGATTAATTATGAGGAAACATATTCTCCAAGTAGTTGATGCAACTACATTAGATTTCTGGTAAGTTTATCCGGTTTCTGGAAAGGATTACAAATGAGGTTGATGGATGTAGTGACTGCATATTTGTATGGCTCACTTGACACAAATATTTATATGAAAGTCATTGATGGACTAAAACTACCAGAAAATCACATGCCCAAAGGAGATGTTTTCAATAAAATTGAAAAAGTCACTCTATGGGTTACAACAATCTGGAAGTATGTGGTATAATCGTCTTAGTGAATACCTATTGGAAGAAGGATTCAAAAAATAATCAAATCAGTGTATTCATTAAGCGATCGAAATCGAGATTCGCCATCATTGTTGTATCGTCGATGATTTGAATATTATCTGGAACTCCTAGATAACTCGAAGTGACTACAAAGTACTTGATGAAAGAATTTGATGATGAAAGATCTCGGAGGAAATTTTTTGCCTTAGCTTCGCTAAATGGAACATTTAAGAAATGGGATTTTTGTCCATCAATCAAACTATACAAAATATTCAAAACGTTTTTTCATGGACAAAGCCCACACAATAAGTTCCTCCATGATAAGGCTCTCGAATTCTGAAAGATGATCCATTCCAGACCACGAAGAAACCGAAGAAATTCTTGGTCCCGGAGTACCATATTTAGCGCGACAGCGGCTCAATGCACGGCTAACACATCGACCACATAGCTTTTTCAGTAAAACTGTTAGGTAAGATACAACAATGCACCCAACAAAGAGACATCGAATAGTCATTAATTTACACGCTATCTTCGAGGAACACAAGACCTGATTATACCTTATCACCAAACCAAATGCGCCACTCATTGGATATGCAAATGTTGATACCACTTCCATTTCACATCCACAAAATTTTGTCTCAATCCGCCAGTATCACCCACGTGTATGGACGTATTTCAATATCTTGGAACTATCAGCAAAATTTTACTGCCACATCATCAAATCATGTGTAACTAATTGTTTTATGAAGTTGTGAAGGGAATGTGTATGGCTAAGGTCAATGATCATGAATATCTAAGAAGCAATATGGAAT